>PVKM010049664.1:0-10892 GCA_004027735.1 Carollia perspicillata
ACCTACATCCAAGACTGCTCTATCCAGCAAAACTTTCATTCAGAATGGAAGGGCAGATAAAGTGCTTCTCAGATAAGATCAAGTTCAAGGAGTTCATCATCACCAAGCCCTTACTATATGAAATGTTAAAGGGACTTACCTAAGAAAAAGAAGATAAAAATATGAACAGTAAAAGGACAGCAAATTCACAGTTGTTAACATCCACACCTAAAACAAAAGCAGACTAAGCAGTCACCTAAAACAGGAGCAGAGCCACAGAAATGGAGGTCACATGGAAGGTTAGCAACAGGGGAATGGGAGGAGAGAGTGGGGAGAAGGTAGAGAGAGTAAGTAGCATAGACGGCGGGGAGAAAATAGACGGGGAGGGCAAGAGTAGTGTGGGAAATGTGGAAGCTAAAGAACTTATGACACATGGACATGAACTAAAGAGGGGGAGCGTGGGTGGGAGGGGGTGTGCAGGGTGGAGGGGAATGAAGAGGGGAAGTGGGAGAACTGTAATGGCATAATTAATAAAATAAAAAAAAAATAAAAAAAAGAAGGTTAAATTACATAAACTGTCTGAATTTCCCCTACTGGTTTTATTAGTTAAGTAAGTCACCACTGTTTCCATAACTTCATGTGTGTGTATGAACATATATGTTATTATATAAACAAATAAATGGAATGACAATAACATGTCTTTTTTAAAGAGCTTAATTTTATGAAATTCTAAAATTGCTACAAATCACAAGGACTTAACATGTTAGCTAAAATTGAAATTTCCAAGTCCAAATGGTAAATTAATTTTTAAAGACTCTCATATCAAAACCTCTTTATCTTGGAATTAAGCTCTTTTCTTCTTTTCTAATAACTAGAGTAACTTTAGGACCTTATATAAATGATTGAGTTAATTAATAAATAATCTGTGAATGCCTGGAGAGTTTCTAAGAGAAAATATACAAAGCACTGTCACTAAACATAATTTTTATCTTTATTTCTTAGAATGGCACTGTTCTTATTATCCATAAATTCAGGAAAGTAGAGAAAACTAATGGCATTCTAAAACCAAATTATCCATGTTCTCAGAAACCCCTTCAACGTCCATGGCCTAAAAATGAGTTACCGGACACATTTAGAAAGTACCTCCAACCCTAGATGCTACCCCTATTACAAGCTAATATGACTAACTACTACAGGGAACTCATACAATACCTCCAGCTTTATCACCAACAGGTACAAGCTGCATCTTTAAAACATTGACCTAAGCTGCTTCTGTACAATCTCAAATCTGAAGGTTTGGTTTTCTGAAAATGCATCAGAAAAAAAACACCTTTGAGCCACCATGGAAAAGACATTAGGTACTGTTAGCAACTGACATAGCAATAAAACTCCAAGGTACTGATACTCAAGTTCATGTTTTTCAGCTGAAAAGATACACATCACTTTATCCTGACTCCTGGACAGCCATTCCATTAAGACACGACACAGGATTCTTAGGAACCCTCCCAAAACTGCTGACTACAGAAGTAGACAGCTTCTGCCCCAAGTTAATTTTCTGATTCTTCAGCAGCCTTTTTCCTTTTCTACCACTCACCTTGCCTATCATTGTACTTTATACTCTCCAGAAACCAAGTAAAAAGTTTTTCAATACGTCCTGTGACTTTTGACCCTCTATGATCTTGTCTCACTTAAGAGAAAACAAAATCTGGTATTTCTGAGATTATAGCTACTGCTCTGAATTTAACTGATGATAAAAATTAATCAATTTTCCTTTAAACACTTTAGAACAGCAATTTCCAACCATTTTCATCTCATGGCACACATAAACTAATTATTAAAATTCTGAGGCAAACCCAATAATATATTTTTTGCTGGTCCAACAAAAAATATAGGTAAATTTTTGATCCATTCACACTGTACAGCTATTGTGTTGGCTGTTGTCATTTTTTAAATTTGACAATCTAAGGGAAAAGAACTCAGTGCCCCTGACTAGTCAGGTATTGCATGTTTTAAAAATTCTTGCAGCACATCAGTTGAAAATCGCTGCTCTACAAGGTACAGTTCCTCTTATAGGCCCCTTCTGGTTCTTGTTTCCCTCGCATTATTAATCCCAAACTTTGGTCATTTTGAAATTGACCTCACATCAAAAAATGCTTTTACTGGGGTCATTACAATCCTATCAGCAAAACTTAGTCTATAGCCCAGGCTGATGTGGCTCAGTGGATTAAGTGCCAGCCTGCAAACTGAAAGGTTTCTGGTTCAATTCCTGCTCAGGGCACTCGCCTGGATTGTGGGCCAGGTCCCCATTTGGGGGCATGCAAGAGGCAACTGATCGATGTATCTCTCTCACATGATGTTTCTCTTCCTCTCTTTGTCACTCCTTCCCCAGTCTCTAAAAATAAATAAATAAAATCTTTTTAAAAAGCCTAGTCCATAAAGAATGAAAACTAATATTGGGGTTATGCCTGTCTATAATGCCTGTTTGTTCTCTCCAGGGACACTCCTTGTGAGAACTGTTGAACTCCACTCATGATATCTGCCCATTTCAAGGGGCACATAATTAGCTCATACAAAATAATATTTATACATCTAGTAAAGTCTGTGCCCCATTAGGATACCATTTCTTATGTGGACATCAGACTTTCATCCACCTGCAACACACTAACTTTTCCAGTATATTTGAAGTAATTGTTAGAGACTTTCAGATATTTAAAACTACCACCTCTCCTATGAAACTTGGTTTCCTGAGAAGAAGAGGCAAGCACAGATTAATTTTATAACTCCCAGGAAAGACAGTTGACTCTTCATCCATGAGCAGCAGTTTCCACAATGGTGAAAAAGATGGTCCAAAATCTGTTTCTGACACTTGGAGATCACAGTCCCACTCTTTGTCCCACCCAAGAAAGTGTCCTTCAAGCTCTTATTATTCCACTACTGGTTTGGGCTATTTACCACATTTTTCACAGCTAGATATGTGGCTTTGGAAGTCTCTTCACTTTGTAGACTTGTGTTTCCCATCTGTAAATGGAGACATGGTAGAGTGGTTTGTCTTAAGTACCTCCCAGGGTGAAGGGGAAATACTGGAGGCTGTAAGTGCCAGTTAATCTAAGTTATTAACCTAAACTTTGAGCTAAGATTGCTCCAACCATCACCTGCCTGTCTATAGCCTTGTGCCTTTGGATGTTGGTTTCTGGCCCTTCCTCCTTGGAGAATTAAAGGGAATTATAATGATTGATTGTTATTTGAGTGTACTAAGGTGTTTCAGGTTAGTGCAGATGGCAAGGAATAGAACATTAGATTGACAGATATAAATAGGAATACTGACCTTGGATTCAATACATTCAATAAAATGCACAAGTCTCAAGTGTACTACTGGATGATGTTTGAGAGGACATACACCAACTCAACCAAAGCTCCATCAGGGATACAGAACAGCTCCATCATCACAGAAAATTCTCTAAACTCCCCTTCACAGTTAATCCCTGGCTCCCATTCCCCAACGGCAACTACCATTCTGTTTACATCCTTCTCTTATTTTTTTTAAGAATGTTTTCAACTTGTGGGTTATTTAGAGAAAGTGTGGATGGTGAAGTGGCAGGACCAGGACTACACTGAGGTTCTCCATGGGGAATGGGAAACTGAGGGCCATTTAGGATAGTTTATTCTGCATAATTTTTATTTTTTAAAGGATTTTATGTATTTATTTCCCGAGAGAGGGGAAGGGAGGGAGAGAAACATCAATTGGTTGCCTCTCACATGCCCCTAACTGGGGACCTGGCCCACATCCCAGGCATGTGCCCTGACTGGGAATCCAACCGGTGACCTTTCAGTTCACAAGTGGGCGGTCAACCCACTGAAGCACACCAACCAGGGCCATTCTGCCTGATTTTTAAATCAACTCAAATCAAGCCTTTCTTCTTCTCCACCAGCCATCAGAGTTTTCCCCATTACGAAGAGAGGATTTGTTTAATTGCTTTGTTTCTTCCTTACTGATTGACCTGTTCATTTGATCTGACCCTCCCCTCAATCTCTCTGTTAGACATTTTAAGAACTTTTTGTCCCGGAGAGAAACTTCAGCTATCCGTCCAAACTCCAAAGCTTAGGTTTGCTCCGCCCCACTGTCCTTCCCTGGAAGACAGCACTGAGGCTTGCAGGTCCCACCCCTCTCCCCCGCTCCCCGCCCTGCCAGACACCTCCCCCCAGTCGCGGTGTCCCTTCCCAAGCCCAGGCCCCCTCCAACTCCACTGCCTGACCTTTGAGCCACCTAGAAGTCACCAGCCCGGCCTCCCTTCCCCCTCACTAGAGAAGACAGGTCAGGTGACACCCAAGCTAAACCCGCTCAGTCTGGTTTTCTGACCACAGCAGCGGGAAGGACACCAACTGCCCTCAGACCGCCTTCAGCCTCCCAGGGCTTCGCTGTCACCTGAGGCCGTAGCGGAGCTACCAGAAAGCACACGCGGTGGCCCCTCGCTCCATACAGGTACCTAGGTGTAGCGGGAGCCGCGTCCCCGCTCCCCACCCTCGCCCTACCCCACTACCTGTTTTCTGTCACAACCCTCTCCTTGGGGCCAGGGGCGACAGAGGACCCAGGCAGAAAGGGGTCATTTGTCAGGACTTGCAGCATGAGTGAGTGTGAGGTTATTTATTTTTAAAGATTATTTATTTTTAGACAGAGGGGAAGGAAAGGAAAAAGAGAGGGAGAGAAACATCAATGTGTGGTTGCTTCTCTGCACCCCCTACTGGGGACCTGGCCCACAACCCAGGCATGTGCCCTGACTGGGAATCAAACCAGTGACCTTTTGGTTGGCAGGCCTGTACTCAGTCCACTGGGCCACAACAGCCAGGGATGAGTGTGGGGTTAAAAGCTGCTATTGTGAAAGCCCCCTGTCTGATTTTGGGCTTTATAGCATGAAGATCTTTAGAGCCTTTGATAATTTTTAACAGTAAATGAAGATCGCAAATGCTATGACACCAGCAATTGGCATCTGAGGCCGATTAGAGCTGTGTTTCTTATTTAAAAATGTTATTTACTGAAGGAAATATTAAACCATAGATTATTTTCCTCCCCACACCCTCATTAATTTACCTATCCATATGTGGGGCCACTTACTTCTAATCAGATAGATGCCAGGGAGAAGGATGAACACTTGGGAGATTTTCATAATCACCAGGGCAGAGTTTGGGAAAGAGAAGGCTCTTGGATTTGCCTGTTTTTTCCTCTCCCCCATGGGTTTTTACATAATGATTTTTCTCTTTTGATATTTTTTCTTTTGCATCTTCCTGTTTGTTGGTCAAAGTCTCTGACCTAAAGTCCAAGCATAGAATGTTCTTGCCCATGGAGTACAAGACTTCTTGCCAAACTGGCACGGTGCCTTCCTAGGCAGCAACAAATAGCTGAGGGGCTGTCAGTTCCTACAAGGGTACCCAGATGACATCCTATTTTCCACCCTTTCCATTGTCTGAATTTGAAAATGGATGTTAATTCCAGTTTGGTGTATTATCACTGATAAACATATATTTTAAAATGCAGCTCAGAACTGATGCAAAGTGAGAGGGCTCTGGCCTTTTAGCAGTCAAGGAAGTGAATCAACAACAGCTGAGGAGGAGAGCAGAAGAAGGTGACCTGCAGACTCCCAGAGGGGCCACCAATGAGGGAGCTGCCCACCCCCTCAACCACCTTAAGGGCTAGGGTGTGTGCTGACATAAAGAGCAACCTTGCCTCCTGCTCTGAGCAGCTGGCTCTCTGAGGGTCACCAGCGCCAAGGTGTGGATGTTGCAGTGTTCCTTCTCTTTCTCTCTCTCTCTCAGCTTAAAAAAAAAGCTCTGGTAAGTTGATTGAAGATGTCTCATGCTGTCATCTATCAACTCTGTTATTTTTCAGACACATCTCTTCCTGCCACATTGCATATTTTGTTCTGATTTGGGGAAAATGTGCCTGGCCTTTCCAGTTCTAATAAAAACAACTCAGTCTACACTAAGAGCTTACTAGAGTCTCAAGACAGATGTGCTGAATTTGCTCCATGAGATTACATTTCATTTTGTCTCTGTTGCCTTCAGTAGATCATTGATCATTGCCATGACAATGTCTTCCATTAAGATTGAGTGTGTCCTGCCTGAGAACTGCCGGTGTGGTGAGTCTCCAGTGTGGGAGGAAGCATCCAACTCTCTGCTCTTCGTAGATATTCCTGCCAAAAAGGTTTGCCGGTGGGATTCGCTCAGCAAGCAAGTTCATCGGGTGACCGTGGGTAAGAATGAAGGCCAGACTCAGATCCACCCAGCCAGCCATCTTTTTCCTTGGGAGGGGCAGTCACCTAGAGTGCCATTCCCCTGAGACCTTCTTGTTAAAGTATGCTGAATATGCTTTAAAACTTCTGGATTGTCTTGCTGTCTGTGTCTTTCCACTGTAATCCAGGAGTAAATTCTGGGGGATCAATACTTCCCTCTTCCTCCGTGGGTGAGGAGAAGCATTCCCCATTTTGTTCTGTTAATGAGGCACTGCAGGATCTTTCCTTAACACCTTCAGATAACAGCATTGAAAGCTGGAGACTGCTATCTACCTTGGGTCAAACCGAGGGCTTCATTTAAAAAAAATAACAGGTATATCCCTTCGTTGAATGTCAAAAGAAGAGCTTTTGGACTTATAAAGCATCAACCAGGACTATGTATTCACTCTGTAAAGTAGGATTCACAACAGAATTTCCAGTGCCTTTCAGTGTGATTCTGTTTATGGCTATGCAATTTCCAGAAGAAAGGTTGTATGACATTCTGTGACGCAAGAGGATGGGCTTGATTGATTAGCCATAGAGGAAGAAGTTTCTTGTTTTCATTATTGTGTTTCCGAGAAGAGATACCAGACATTTATGCAGCATAGGGACACTCTCTCTCAACCCAGAGCTGGGGACCTCAAACTTTTTTTAAAAAAATATTTTATTTATTTATCTTTACAAGGGAAGGGAAGGGGAA
This sequence comes from Carollia perspicillata, assembly GCA_004027735.1. NCBI lineage: Eukaryota > Metazoa > Chordata > Mammalia > Chiroptera > Phyllostomidae > Carollia > Carollia perspicillata. The sequence continues at coordinate 6,943 of PVKM010049664.1, forward strand.
GGAGAGAGAGGAGAGAAATGTCAATATATGGTTGCCTCTCATGCGTTCCCTGCTGGGAACTGGCCTGCAACCCAGGCATGTGCCCTGACTGGGAATCGAACCACGATCCTTTGGTTCACAGCCCACGCTCAATCCACTGAACTATACCAGCCAGGGCTGGGGACCTCAAACTTCTTTTTTAATGAGAGGGAGCAGCTGTTTTTTGGGTTTTTTTTTTTAATACACTCAGGAATATGTCTAAGGCTGGAGACAAAGTCACTGACTGCTGAGGTCAGAGTGAAAAGAAGGACCCATGCCTTTCCTAGTCTGTTTCCCAGCATGCACACATTATCAGTATATACTTACCCTAATCTGCAGCCCCCTCCCTAAAGCATGGAAAGTGTTTGTGGTGTCAGCAGTAACTTAGAAAGCTAGCAGAAGCCTCATACCTTGGCTAGTGTAGCTCAGTGGATTGAGGACCCACCTGGGAACCAAAGGGTCACTGATTTCATTTCCAGTCAGGGCACATGCCTGGATTGTGGGCCAGGTCCCCAGTTGGAGGTGTGCGAGAGGCAAGCACACATTGCTGGTTTTTTCCCCTCTCTTTCTCCCTCCCTTCCCCGCTCTCTAAAAATAAGTAAATAATTTTTTTTAAAAAAAGAAGCCTCAAGCCACAGGCTGGGATCCCTAATGAGAATATCACCTGACTAACAGTGTCCTGAACACTCCCTGAGATAATAAATTCATTTTTTAAAAAAAAGAAGCCTCAAGCCACAGGCTGGGATCCCTAATGAGAATGCCATTTGCCTAATAGTGTCCTGCACATTCCCTGGGATCCTCAATTCTTCTGAACAGGGCTTTTAGCTGGGAGCTGCTACCAGAGCACCTGAGCACCCAGCACCTTGCACTGAATAAGATTTGTTTCCCATGACTGCTCACCATGGTAATCAGTCTCTCCACTTAAAAAAAGTTTCCTTATACACAGAAAAATATTAAACCCAGAAAACCTAAATTTACAAAATATGGTAATATAATGAAGACATGTGACTGTTTTATCACTGCATCTACATTTCTGTTTATTATTTTTATTCTGCCTACTTCCAAAAGGGATTTGAGAAACAATTTTTAATTACACAAATTTTAGTTAAATCTAATTACATTCCAATAAAATATTTTAATCAAATGAACTTTATTTAATTAATTACATTAAATAAACATTTATTTTAAATTATTTAATTTTTAATTAAATAGGGTCCCTTAAAAAAAGAAAGTCCTCTACTGGAGAGAGAGAAGGTTGTCACAAAACCTCGTTGCTAGAACTAAACAGAGTTTGTCTCTGAATTTCCTGGAGGTCAGGCAAATTGAGCATCTCTTGTTCTGTGACAACTGCTCTGGTGCTACTGTGCCCCCCAACCCCCATTAGGAACCTCACCTCTGAACTTGATGTGGTGCCTGCCCCAAAGTGTGGTGGCTGCTGTGTTTCGACTCCTCTGATAGATTGAAAGCTTCCAATAGAATTGGACTTCATTCACCTTTCTGTCCCTGCTGTCTAGGAACAGCGCATGGAGTTTATTGTCAACAAATACACTTGGTTATGTAGCCTTCACTATTCAACAGAAGGAAGAGAGCACTCCGGTTGTCAAAAGAATTGCAATCCTCTTAGAGACGCCAGGTGGCATGATACTCTCAGCGTGTTCTTCGGCTTTGGGCTGCTTGCAGCATGCTGACTTGTTGCCTTTGCCTCTGCAGATGCCCCAGTCAGCTCTGTGGCCCTCCGCCAGTCGGGAGGCTATGTCGCCACAATTGGAACAAAGTTCTGTGCTTTGAACTGGGAAGATCAGTCAGTCACTGTCCTGGCCACAGTAGAGAAAGACAAGAAAAACAATCGATTCAATGATGGGAAGGTGGATCCTGCTGGGAGATACTTTGCTGGTATGGTTTATCTTCAGCACCTACTTACTGAGCTTGGGAGAAAGTCTCACTGCTTTAGTGGTAAAAGTGTTGTATATAATTGATCTTGGGTTATTTTATTATTATTTGGGTAATTTGCATCACTTAAAAAAATCTCATGAGAAAAACTTCATAGATATTCCTTTCAGTTTCTGTCTCTAACAGAGACTAAAATTTGTATGGTAGTTTTGTGGTTTAAATAAGGGTATTTTTATTTTGTTTAAATAAGTTTTAAACACAGAAGTATAATTGTTGATGTTTAAAATAGAAATAATTTCAAATTTACAGAAAAATTAGGATTTGTACAAACACCTTGTATACCCTTTACTTGAATTCACCTATTGTCAAGATTGTGTTCCATTTGTTCTCTCTACATATATAAATTTTTCTCCAGAATAATTTGAAAGTAAGTTGCATATATCATGTGTGTTTACTAATAAAATATTTCAGTGTGAGTTTCCCAAGAAAAATTACATATTCTTACATGACCACAGTACAGTTATCAATGTAAAGAAATTTAACATTGATACAATATTTTATCTGACATGCTATCTCTATTCTTGTTGTTTTTTTTAAACTTAAATTCAGTATTTTTTGTTTTTTTAATTTAATTTTTTTATTGTTGCTCAATTACAGTTGTCTGCATTTTCCCCCCACCACTCCCCCCCACCCCAGCCAAATTGTCAATTGACAACTTGGTTAATTTTTAATGTCCTTTATAGCATTTTAACTTCCAGTACAGGATTCAGTCTAGGTTCATGTACTGCATTTAGTTGTCATGTCTCTTTAATCTTCTTTAATCTGGAACAGAATATAGCTTTTGTTTTTTATGGCATTGCCATTTTTTAAAATCCTCACTCGACGATATGTGTACTGATTTGAGAGAGAGAGAAACATCAATGTGAGAAATAATCATTGATGTGAGAAACATTAATCAGTTGCCTCACAAATGCACCCTGACCAGGGATCAAACTTACAACCTAGGTATGTGCCCTGACTGGAACCTTTCAGTATGTGGGATAATGCTCTAACCAAATGAGCCACACAGCCAGGTCTATATAGCATTGCTATTTTTTTCAAAGATTTATTTATTTATTTTTATACAGAAGGGAAGAGAGGGAGAGAAACATCAATATGTAGTCACCTCTCATGTGTCCCGTTCTGCGGACCTGGCCTGCAACCCAGGCATGTGCCCTGAATGGAAATTGAACTGGCGACCCTTTGGTTCCCAGGCCAGTGCTCAATCCACTGAGCTACACCAGCCAGGGCAGCATTGCCATTTTAAAAAAATATATTTTACTCATTATACCATTATACTTGTCCCATTTACCCCCCTTCCTTCCCCTCCACCCTGCTTGCCCACTCCCACCCACGCTCCCCCCCTTTAGTTCATGTCCACGTGTTGTAAGTTCTTTAGCTTCTACATTTCCCACACTACTCTTGCCCTCCCCCTGTCTATTTTCTCCCCACCATCTATGCTACTTATTCTCTGTACCTCCTCCCCCACCCTTCTCCTCCCACTCCCCTGTAATTAACCTTCCATGTGATCTCCATTTCTGTGGCTCTGCTCCTGATCTAGCTGTTCACTTAGTTTGCTTTTGTTTTAGGTGTGGTTGTTAATAACTGTGAGTTTGCTGTCCTTTCACTGTTCATATTTTTTATCTTCTTTTTCTTAGATAAGTCCCTTTAACATTTCATATAATAAGGGCTTGGTGATGATGAACTCCTTTAACTTGACCTTATCTGAGAAGCACTTTATCTGCCCTTCCATTATAAATGAAAGCTTTGCTGGATAAAGCAGTCTTGGATGTAGGTCCTTGCCTTTCATGACTTGGAATACTTCTTTCCAGCCCCTTCTTGCCTGTAAGGTCTCTTTTGAGAAATCAGCTGACAGTCTGATGGGAACTCCTTTGTAGGTAACCGTCCCCTTATTTCTTGCTGCTTCTAGAATTCGCTCCTTCATTTTAATCTTGGCTAATGTAACTATGATGTGCCTTGGTGTGTTCCTCCTTGGATCCAAC
>PVKM010049665.1:0-10907 GCA_004027735.1 Carollia perspicillata
TGCACACGGGTCCACTCCAGTGGGCCCGGGAAGGGAGGTGGGCAGGCCCTGGCAGAGCCCTCCCCTCAGGCCCTGGGGGGTGGGTTTCGGTGGGTCTCTGCAGGACTGTGTGGCATCATGGGGGCATCTAGGAGGCAGGCTCACCCCCAGGGTGCCGTCAGGCCCTCCCTCAGCCCCTCATGCCCTCAAAACGCAAAGCGAGAACCTGGAACCTTAGCAAAGATCCACCCCGCCCCCCACGGGACATCACATGTCCTCTGGTCAGCTTTAAAATCTGTGGGATGTCATCACGGTTTTCTGACAAGTTGCCCTGAGTACAAGGAATCTGCTTGCCTCCCTTCGAGGTACAAAGTTTAGAAGGTTTTGTGGTTTTCACACCTGGGAGGAAGAGAGAGCTCTCCAGGTGTTTTCCTTATTCCAAAAAAGGAGAGCTCGCTGGCCACAGGTATGTCTGGAAACCCTGCTTCTTTACAGACCGCCAGTGGAATTCGCCAGGAATGCTCCCCAGGGACAGAGGAGGAGCGCGTGCTCTCCCCAGAGGCTGTCAGAGAGCCAGAGCTGAGATCACCGCCTGCCCGCCCACCCTGCCCTGCGTGGAAACGCAGCCAGAAGGCAGACTGGGGCCAGGCCCAGAGCCTCAGGGAGGTGGGCTGTGGGGCGTGGCCTCCCACCAACCACCAGCCCCAACCTGCCAGCCCCACGAGTGAGTCACCTGGAATCCTGTAACCCTGTTAACCCTGGAGTGACGTGCCCAGGGACAACTGCTGCAACCAGAGTCACCTGAGCCAGCAGCCCGGCTCAGTGGCTTCAAGGCTAGGCAAGGTGACTGCAGGTATTGTAGTGGGGGCCACTTTTTCTGCAGCAAAAGACAACCAGTAAACCATGGGTGGAAGAGGTCCCCCCAGGCCGGGCGCAGGTCCTGTCATTGTCCCTGCCCACAGTCTGTTGTAGGTTGCACTGTGTCTGCTCAGGGAGCCGTGTGGATGTCCCAGCCCCCGCACCTGAGTGTGGTCTTCCCTGACATCAAGCCTCGCAGCTGTTACCAGAAAAGACGAGGTCCCGAGGGTGGGTCCTAATCAAAGGTGACTGTGTCCTGGTAAAAAGACAGCCCTGGACACTAAGGCACACAGGTGAAGATAAGGCAGAGATTAGAGGGATTTGACCACAGCCTAGGGACGCCTGGGGCTACCAGGAGCCGGAAGAGGCCGGAAGGATTGTGTCCTAGAGCCCCTCCCGTGGGAGTGTGGCCCTGTCCTGCCTGGATCTCAGACTTCTGGCCATCAGACCTGCGGGAGGGTAAATCTCTGTGGTTTTAAGCCCCCAAGTTAGTGGTACTTTGTTGCAGTCACTCCGGGATATTAATATAGATTTTTTTCTACGCCTTTTGAGAGTGATATGAAATCAAAGCCTACTTAAGTAAGCAGCACTTTTGCTGACTAAAGTAACCTGGACTTAGTTATTGGACAAGAGGAAAGAGTTTCTCTTTGAGTTTGTTAGAAGCTTGCAGCTTTCGGGGACTGAGCTTCTTTTAAGTGACGACGGTTTGTTTTCGTTCAGCCTTCAGATCTGGCCCCGGCACGCCAGGGACAGATCATGAACACGACTCTGAACTCATGAGTGCACCCCAAGATGTCTGAATGTAGCCACAGCATCAAACTTTACAGGGATTTGAATTCAAATTCTCCGGTGACCCACGCTGGAGTTTTATGCCCCCTGGCTGTTAGGGTGGTGGGTGACCCGGGCGGTGACAGAGTTCACAAAGGGAAGAAAGTGCAGAGAGTGAAGTTTTTTTACTCGCTCTCCAAGAGGGGAGAGGGACTTAGTGCGGAGGGATGTGCCAGCCCTGAGGGGGTCAGGCTGTGACCTTTGTCAGGTAAGGGGTGGTTGCAGAGCAGGAAGTTTCTGTTCGTCTTGGGTAGGCTGCAGCTCGTGTGACGTTATCTCTGGGTGCAGGGTAAGGGGTCGCTGTGGGCTGGCGTGTCCTGTTTCGTAAGTTCCCGGAGCCTCTGGGCCTGCAGTGAGCTTCTTCCGGTGATTGTCTAGTCCTGAGCGTAGAGGCTCATAAAACAATCAGCGTCGGTCCTGCTTTCTGGGTCCAGCCAGCTCTGGGACAGAGGCCTGAAAAGGGGGGTTTGCCCTTTTACTGATGAGCAATTTCACGGTGCTGCAATTATTTTTCCAACCAAAAATCTCGATCCAGGTGAGCATGGTGGCCTGCGGGCTGTGCCGTCGACAGCACAAAGGACTCTAAGACGATATAAACATTAACACCTACACGAGCATAGCGGGTAGATAGTGAGACTTGATATGACAGGGATGCGTTGCGTGGCCTGCTGTTGAGTAGATTTCTTTAATGACGTACAGTCAGATTGCTTTGCACGTGCATGAGATTTATGTGGTTATGATTGGATCAGCCCTTCTGTGGCTGGTGCATCTGTCCCATTGTTAAACGTTGCCTTTGAAGGCGCTGGTGTTTTAGTAACGAGAGCTCCACGAGGAGCAGCTTTATTTCGGAGCCCTCCCTGCGTTCTGGGAGGGGCTCTGTCTCGCCCCACCGGGATCCAGGAGGCTGGCTGGGCCTTCAGAGTCTTGGTGGGACTCCCAGGGCCTTAGGGGACACCTAGGATGGCCCCCACTTGTGCACATGTACATGGTCCACATGTACAAAGTTTACATTGAAAGTCTGGTAGGTATTGTGGGAATATACACGTGTTTTTATACTTGAAAAAGGAGGTGCCGTGCTGGGAGTTCCCGATGCTGGGGGGGCAACAAGCAGGGGCCGAGCGACTGCGTCTATTCTTTCCTCTTTCTGTTTTAATATCAAAGCCTTTCGTTTATTGCTCTGACTTTTCTCATGCCTCAGCCTTTTCCTCCTCAGCCCCCTTGAGCTGTTTTCTTACTAATGTTTATAAGTTACGTTACACACACTTGGTCCCGTAGTACCTTTAAATGATACCAGAAAGTAGGCAATACACCTCAGTTTGAAACATAACCACATCCTGTTTAAACACACTTACGGACGACAACTTAGACATCCATCCTGCTGCCACTTCGGTCCAAGTTCAGGAAAAGGCCCCGTGGCTAACGCACAGACGGGAAGAATGAGGTGTGGTCCCTTCTGGACCCTGTGGTGGCGCCTAGCTCTTTCCCCGCATTTTGCCCAAATATCTCGGGATTGGAGTGACAGTAGATAGTGGAAGATGGTTATCCCTGCGAGTGGGACTTCAAACAACACAGGCGGCCGTCTGAGAAGATAGAAGGCGTCTTTATCTCTGGACGGCTGGGGTAGGTCCTGAGTTTCAATAGAATGTGAAAGATCAACACCACCCAGGACTGGCCGGGAATTTGTTTTTGATTTTGAAAAGTCTGGTGTTAAGTTCTAATTCTCTAAAGAAACTCAGGTATTTGTTTCTTGATGTTGTGTTTGTGCAAAGGCCACCTGAGGATGTGAAAGGCCACACGGAAATTAGATAAAAAAACAATGCAATTCTCACTGATATCGTTGCAGAAGTTACCTTTTAAATTTTACCCTGAATATTCACATTATGGACTGAAAATCTGTGTCCCCCCCCCCAAATTCCTATGTTCAATTCCAATCCCTCAAGGTCATGGCATTAAGGAGGAGTCTTTGGGAGGCGACCCCAGAATTGGATTAGTGCCCGAATCAGGCACCCCGGCAAGCTCTCCTCCCCTCCCCCGCAAGAGGACATGGTGGGAGGGTCCTCCCCAGCAGTGCTGGCCCCCTGACCCCAGACTTCCAGTCTCCAGAGCGGTGAGCAATAAATGTCGGCTTTATGCCACCCCGTGTGTGGCATTTCATTATAGCAACCCCAACAGAGTGAGAGAATTCAAGTGAAACAATGTTACAGGTCTTTATACTATTATAATATCATCTGCGTTCCTATAAATTCCTATTTATAAACTAAGTAAAAGAGAGCAGTTATGTATGTTACAAGTCACTGACCAATGCTTAACTTAGAACACGAGTTAATGAAAGGACCAAACAGAAAATTACTAACATACCAGCCTTCTAATACCAAACACTTCAAAAGCTGGCAAGAGTCCAAACTGGACATCTAAACTGATTAACATATAGAGTTTAGTAAAGAAGGGGACTATGGTTTGGCTTCCTTTAAAATGCATTTTAACTAGTAGACTTTATTTTTCTGAGCAGTTTTAGGTTTACCGAAAAGCTGAGGGCGAGGTGTAGTGTTCCCACGTGCCCCTGCCCCCCGCATTTGCTTCCACTCGCACTAACACGGGCGTTCACGCGCTACATTGTGACCATCGAGAAGCACGTCGATACATTATCATAAGCCAAAATCCATGTCAAGCACTCTATGACTTGACAAATGTACAATGACATGTGCCCACTAGCTTGGCTCCTTCTTACTAGGTTAAAAATAAATGGGTCTTCCAGAGATTCAAATGTGGTGGTGATCACTTTTCTTACATTTTTTCCTTCTGAAAATATTGGCCCTGGAAGCAAATGTCTCAATCACTAGCCACTGTTCTGCATTTGGGCTCAGGTCCAGAAGCGTGCTATCTTATCTGTTTCCTGGTGAGCTGCCAACTTCCAGGCGAGGCGCTCCAAAGCCGTTTTCCCTTCTGCGTGTGGGTTTATACTCAAAACAGAGTCTTTGATTCAAAACACAGTTCGGTTTCATGAGAATATTTTGGTTTCACTTGTTGGAACTCACATGGAAGCTGATGAAACTTACAATCTTTTTTTTCTATAAACACTCGGGGGGCAGCCGTTTATCCATTTGTTCGCTCGGTTATTCGCGTTTTTCTGCCAGGAGTCCATCAATCTCTCAAACTGGGTTCCAGCATGATTTCTTCCTCTTAGAAAGCACCCGCTTTATGGAAACGAACCAAAGTCGAGATGAGCTCAGCGCACTTCTCAGACCCCTGGTCACCCCTGGCCCCACCTCCCGTGGTTTCCGAAGCCCCAGGACAGAGGAGGGAAAGGAGGAGGGAAAGGAAGGGAGCAACCAACTCGGAGGCTCCCTTTCATTGCAGGGATTGATTGCTCAATTGTCCCTGGAAATTTAATTTTAGCTCTTAGAAGTTGACATTTTATGATTGCGAATACCAAAATTGTAAAATGTGCCAACCTGGGTAAGTGCAAATTCCTACATTGCTATTGACAACATTTCCCCTGAAAATCACTAGCCAGGTGATCGCTCATGCAGAAATTCTCAGTCCCGTGCTCCCAGCGCACCTGAGGTTGAGGGGAAAAATAGTTGACCGCAAAAATAATTTTTTTTCTCATAATTGTTCAGTGCACCTGGAGCAGCCTCTGTGCTGGGGGCCGGGGGCATGGGACAGATGCTCATGCTGTCGGAGGACTCCTGGGAGCGACACCAGGCTGGCCCTTACCAGTGCCTTCCCTGGAGGACACCCGTGTCTGGTGCAGGGTTTCTCCCCTGGTAGCATTTCCCCAGAGCACAGCCACTAGGTGCTAAGGTTTGCCCAGGGACAGTTGACTTACCAGCAGCACAGATAAGGGGACAGGCCTGGTCACACTCACTCCACCTCCCAATCTGCTTCTAGGGACCTGGCACATTTAACCTTCAGGGAGGGAAGGAAATGCATTTGAAGATGCCTGTGCAGGTGGGGTCCTCGGGAGCGTATGCTGGGATTCCCCAAACCTCCCAGGGCTGCTGACATCTGGCAGACTCCCAGCCCACACCTCAGGTCAGAACGCACACTCCAGAGAGCCGTTTTGCAGCACACGCACGCTCGCACGAGTGTGCACGCGCTGTGTTGCCCGCTTCGGTCTGGCCGTACCGCCTCACAGGGCACGCATGCAGACTCAGCCTTTCCCTCGTTAAGCCTTTAAGCTCAGTTTGTTTTCAGTCGCCCACAGATGCGGGTTTTATCCAGCTTCCTCGTTTGTGCATCTTTGCAGGGTTCACGACAGCCAGCGCAGTAGAAGTTTGGTTGTGTATTCAGAACATCGAAAAAATCTGCAGATAAACAAGAAAGATTAGAAGTGCAGTCAGTGCAGGTAGGCCTCGGGGGGTGAGACGAATGCTCTATAATTGACTGATCAGGGTTGCATAAATCCGTGAATATGCTAAAAAAAACCACTGAATCTTATACTTTAAATAGGTGAATTATATAGCTTATTAATTACATCTCAATAAAATTATTACTTTTAAAAATTATTTTATTTATTTATTTTTAAAGAGAGGGGAAGGGAAGGAGAGGGAGAGAGAGAGAACATCAATGTGTGGCTTCCTACTCGTGTGCTCCCTACCGGGCACCAGGCCTGCAACCCAGGCATGCGTCCTGACTGGGAATCGAACTGGCGACACGTTGGTTCTCAGGCCAGCACTCAAGCCACTGGGCCACACCAGCCAGGGCAATGAAATTATTACTTTTAAAATGTGGATTTAGCAGGGATACACAATAGTATAATCAAAAGTCAGTTGTATTTACATAGACCTGCGACAAATGATTAGAAAAGAAGAATTTAAAAATGACAGTGTTTCAATAGCACCAGAAATCTCAACTGCCCAGTTATACATTTAACAGAAAACTCACGACAAAGCGTTTATTAAGGTCGGTAAAGGAAATCCTAACTAAATGCAGGGAGATGACATTTGTGGATTGAAAGGCAAATGTTACAGAGACATAAACATCGATCTTAGCTTTCAGGTAATCCCAGCAGGGGCGCACGTGTGGGAGCGAGTGGAGGGTGGACCGCCCGGCTGATGGTGAAGTTCACACAGGATGCAAAAAGGGGCAGGCACAGCTGAGACCATGTCGCCGCTGGGGGGACCGGGACAGGGTGGCCCAGACTGGCAGGAGCCCGCGTCTCAGGGCAGCTCTGCACCGGGCCTTCTCAACTTTGAGGAACGCTTCGCTGCTAAAAAATGAAAGTAACTCCGCAAACCTCTCTGTGAAGGTTGAAGGCCTCCAGGCCGAGGTTGGGGTGCTGAAGCCTGGTGCCGGGTGTGCATCCAGCTCCCGTTCAGGGCCAGCCTCCCTGCCTGCAGCACGGCTGGGAGACAGTGCTGGGGACACAAAGGGGAGCCCCATTCTCTTCCCTGGGCCAGGGCCCTGAGTGGGGAGTCCTTGCTTTCCGGGTGTGTTTGGTTTGTGTGTGACCTTGACGAGCCAGTTACCTTTCTGCATCCCGCCCCACAGGTGTCCGGGGTCAACCTGGGGCTATGGTTTCTAGGGGGAAAAAGGGCTCGGATGGAGCAGTGTGGCCCACCCTTCCTGTGGGGGCAGGGCGGCTTCCTTCCTCCCACTCCGGTGACCCAGGGCAAAGCCTGGAAAGGCTGGCAGCTCCCATGGCCCACCTCTTTCCATATGGCAGGAGGCTCACGCCTGGTCCGCTCACCAGCATCTGGGGCCCATTCCCTGTGGGTCCCAGAGTACACACCCTGGGCTGCGGCCAGGCAGCTGGTCTGGTCTGGGAGCCGCTCGCTCTCAGCCCACACAGAGAGCCCCCACTTTGCCCCACACTGCTTTCTCCCCAAAGTGGCCAACATCATGCTGGGGCCCCGGAACACAGCGGGTGGGGCAAAGGAGAAGGGGCTGTGTAAGGGAGATGCCAGAAATGAACACACCAGAGTCTCCTGCTGCACGTAGGGCCTCGTGGGAGAAGGGGTCGGACCCTGAGACTGGAAAGCCATCCGGACCCCGCACCCTGGCTCTGCTGTCCTGCTCTCTGTCCCCTCAGGGTCCCTCCTGCTACTTGGCCCCACTCACCAGCTTCTGCCTCTCGGCTTCACAGCTCTGTCCTGGTGAGCGGCGGAACTCCACCCGACCACATGTCTTCATCATGCTCCAGTCCATGGGCCTCCTCGTTAGCAGCTGGGGGAGCTGCTGGTGGGCGACCCACAGTCAGGGTGGCCCAAGGGGAAGTCACCCACAGGAGGGGTGGGTGAGGGCAACACGAGGTGAGACCACTTGCCCAGCCTCCTGAGTTGCTCCTCCTTGGCTGTTTCTTCACCTGCGTCCTTTATACCTAGATTCGTGCAGTTTGCACATATGTACACAGGCCTGCACATGCACACACACCATCATGGGCTGAATCGCATCCCCCCCAAATTCATACGTTGAAGTTCAGACCCCCAGCACTTCCGGATGTGACCCTATTTAGACGAAGGGCCTTTACAGTGTGTGTCCATGTCCTGGGGCGGGTGTGACAAACGCCAGGCTGGGAGTCCAGGGTCAAGGAGTCACATGGCTGGCTCCTTCTGAGACGGGTCTCCATGGTGTGTGGGCGCCGTCTCCTCCCCATGTCCTCACATGGCCGTTTCCCTCTGTCTGTCTGTGTCCTGATCTCATCTTATAGGGACCTCAGTCAGGTTTGGTGAGGGCCCACTACAGCAACCTCGTTTGTCCCTTAATCACCTCCTTAAGGCCCCATCTCCACACACAGTCACATTCCGAGGTGCTGGGGGCCAGGGCTCCAACACACAAATTCTGGGGGACATAACTCGGCCCATGACACAGGGATAATCTAGTGACTGTGAGGTCATTAGGGTGAGCCCAAACCCAGTGTGACTCACGTCCTTATAAAGAGGGGACATTTGGACACAGACACAGACACAGGGAAAAGCCCTTGTGAACATGGCACAGAGATTAGGGTGATGCTTCTGCAAGCCAAGGAGCCTAGAGATTTCCCAGAAGCTATGAGCAAGGCCAGATCGGGGTCTCCTCACAGCCTGAGAAAGACCCAACCCTGCCGGCACCGGCACCACAGACCTCTGGTCTCCAGAACTCAGAGAGAACAGCCTAAGCCTCCCTGTTGGTAGTAATTTGCTGCAGCAGCTCTAGCAAACTGACACACACATGCTCACACACGAGCACACACATGCACAGGGGCACGGGCACACGAATGTACACAGAGACACACACGTGCACATGCATATTCACATATACATGCATGCCCACACATGGAAGATTAAGGAATGCAGCCAAAGAAGTACTTTGAGAGAAATCCACAGCTTTAAATGATTTCATACAAAACACAAAAAGTCTTATCCATTATCTAAGTTTTCACAATAAAAAGCTAGGAAAAGATAGGCAAATTAAATTCAAAAAACTAAAAAGAGATAAAATTAATAGGAGAAATTAATGAAGTAGAAAACAATAGGAAAAATTAACAAAGCATAGTAAATTCTTTTGAAAATTATAAAAATGGATAATTTTCTGGCAAGATGGACAAAAAAAGAAAGAAAGAAATCAAGAAATCAAGATGGAAAGAAAGAATAGTAATACAGATTCTTCAGGTAGTTAAAGGAAAATGAAGAATTAATATGAACAATTTTATGTCAATAAATTCAACAACTTAGGTGACATGAATTCCTGAAAACAAACAAAAATTAAATATAAAATCTGATAGCTCTATGTCTGTTTTTAAAAATTGAAGTCAACATCAAAATTCTTTCTACCAAAAAAAAAAAAAAAACCCTGCCTGGATGATTGCACTGCTGAGTTGTATCAAAGACTTAGGAAAGAAATGTTACCAGTCTTACACGGACTCATCCAGAAGACAGAGAGGTGACAATTCCTGATTCACTTTGTGAGGCTGGCACGACCATGACACAACAACTGACCAAAGGCACTGGAACAAAGGAAATTTAGACAGTAGTACTGCTTGAGCATAGACACGAAACACCTAACAAAGTCTTAGCCAATTAAATTCAGCAATATATGAAGAGGGTAAGTTACATGGTGCAACCGAACACTCTTTAGCCCAAGAATGCAAGGTTTGTTTAGTACTTGAAGATCAATCAGTGTAATTCGCCATATTAGTAGATTAAAGAAATAAAACATGCAATCACCTCAATAAATGTAGAAAAGTCATCGAACAAAAATTCAACATTCATTTATGAGAAAAAAACCTCTAAACAGATTAAGAAAAAAACAGGACTTCATCTTCTGACATGGGCTTTCCATGAACCATCTACAGCCAAAGTCGCATTTCATAGTAAGGTAGGGAGAATTTACCCCCTACGTTTGGGAACAAGGTAAGCTGTCTGCTCTGGCTACATCTGTTTAGCACAATACTGGCGACTGTAGCCAAAGCAACAAGGCAAGACCAGGAAACCAGAGGCATACAAGGTGCAAAGTATACCTGGTACTAAGAAATGCCATTCACCCAGACCCACACTCTGTTCTCAGCTCTGGATTGGGGGCCCTGGGATCGCAAACATTTCTACTGAGCCCCCTTGGCTCCCTCTAACACTCCACATGCTTACACTTTCTAGCAGGTCTAGAGAGAGACTGTTGCAACCCAAAGGGACAGAAAGGCCAAGCACTTGAAGAGGATGTGACAATTCTATTTAGTGTGTGTTCCTGGACAGCACCTTTGATGGGAGGGAACATTACTGAAACAGTTGACAAAATTGGAACATGAACTGTCAATTAGATGATTGTATTACATCACTTGACAATTGTACAAGGACTTGTCAGAGAATGTGCCCCTAGGACATGCACCCTGAAGTATTTAGGGGTGAAGGGACATGGTATCTCCCCCCACTTTCCACTGGTTCTAAAAACACTTCAGAGAGAGGGAGAGGGAGAGAGATAAATGGCCCAGAGCGCAGAGAATTAGTAAGTCAGAGTAAAGGCTCTTCAGAGGGTTTCCTCTTTATTCTCACAACTTCTCGTTAATTTACTTTAAGTTTGAAATCATTGCAAAATAAAACACTAAAACAAATAAGAACAGTTAGGTCGGAACAAAATCAGCTGTTTGTTTCAAAAGGAAGTAGCCATATGTTCGTAATCACAAGGAGGCTCTGACTCCAAGTTTAGGAAGCTATTCTGCTGTCAAACATGCTGGTGCTGCACATTTCAAAGCTGACCTTTGCCCCCTGCAGTTGCATTTTTCCCAATCAGATGTTCTCATGGAACAAGAATGTTTAGTTTTCATTTTG
>PVKM010049666.1:0-10915 GCA_004027735.1 Carollia perspicillata
TGTTTACAATGCTAACTGGAAGTTTAAATCATAATTGTTTTACCTCTGTCCATTACAATATGCTATTAAAAATCATCTTAATGAATCGGCATTATTGAACTATCTGGTAGTGACTGCTCAGACTCACGGCCTAACAGGCTCCATTTATGTCTTCTTTGATGAAAGTCCTCTGCATCTGCAAAGCAAAAGGGCAAACTGATTTATGAACAAGACTTATTGTCACAGTGGCAGATTTGTATAATGAGAAATATATTAAATCTAATGAAGGGAGAGCGTGCCTACGAAGTCAGCAAGTCTGCACTGTGATTAAGTGAGTCAATATCCCTCAATGGATTAATTTAGACAGTGCAGTGGGGTATGTAGCCACTGCCAGACCCTTTTGCTCTAATGACAAATGCTAAGCAATGCTGCATATTTGTGCATCTGTGTATTGCATTTTTAAGCTGTGATGATAAAGTAAGGTGTCACCCTCAGACCTCTACATTAACAAGATGAATCCCAAAGATGCAGACGTCCTACTGACAGAGAACTATGACGATCTATCAACAATGTCATCTTTTAATATCTGCTTATAGTAAAGCATTTACTAAAAAATAGACACACTCTTTTACCTTTTCACCTAAGACTACCTTACTGTATCTGACGAACACTACGTGCAACCTATGTTTATCCCCTCTCTGGTCTTCAGCAGGGCCCAAGTCCGTCACAGGATGATCGATCACAGGTTCTGGTTTTCAAATAGAAGAATTCTGGTTATGATTTAATTGTCTACATTGACATACCCCATACAATAAGCAATGTCATTTACGAGATTTGGAAGCAACAGTGAACCTGTCAGGGCCCAGCGATTGCCTTTCTAAAGTTTGGAACAAGCCCAGTTTCCAGTTGTGCCCCTCCACTGTGACTGCATAAAGCAAAATCCTGGAACCTTCAATTAGAGAGACTTCTATTCAGCATTAAAAATAGCATGATTTCAACACAATACTCTTGGGACACACAAGTATGTTCAACCTATGTCATATCAACACAAATGGTCTGTATTAGACCCTCAGTGCCACTCGGAAAAAACATTCAACACTCCATGAGTCTACTGGTAATACATGAAACATATTAACATTTTTCCCTCCCTTTTATTTTCTTCTAAGGGAAAAGTATCTCAGGAGTCCCAACCCCAGAATTAAATAACTATTAGAGAATAGCTACTTACTTGGGGTCCAGCAGCCTTAATCAGGAGAGGTGGAATTTCCATTGCCGTGGGCATCCACTCTGATGCCTCAAGGACCAACTCCAGGGGCCTCTCTTTATAATAACTGGAAGGAAGAAAGAAAATGTGACTTCCGCATGAGTCAGGTGGTAAAATAAAAATGTCACACAAACCAAAAAAGGGGGCTAAGAGTAGATTTCAGCTTCTACTTTTGGATTGCCCTAGATTATTGGATACCTCCAGGCCCAATGCAACCATCTGACCTGTGTGATATGGGGACTATAAACAACTTAGATCTGGGGACAAACAAGCTGAGGTTGGAGTTCTAGTCTAAAACTTACGATCTATGTGACCCTAATTGTGTTCTTGGTTCTTTACAGAATTATTTTTCCTAACAATATCATCCTTTCTGAAAGACTTACACTAATATAATATAACAAAAAAGACACTTTTATTTATTAATAATCCCTCCATGACCTTTAAGGCAGTTGCTCCTTGTACTAAGGAAGCCTTTTTGGGGAGAAATGTGGTAGGTGAAGACGTGCAAACAGACTGTAAGTGGGAAAAGAGATCAATGGCTATTGCTTTGCGTAAGCAAGCTGTGATAGATTAGAGAGGCCTTGGGAAAGATGGTGTAAAACACACCTTGGAACTTCAGCAGCTGAATGTTAAGGCTGGTGTGGAAGGAGAAAGGAGCGTTTAGGAAGAGGCAGCTGGTGGCTGCGTTGCACCATGAGTACCACTACTTAGGGCCTTAAATCAAAGGGCCTCAGGAACGTGAAGCCAGACAGAGCAGCTGTCGGCTATTGCATGGCCCCCTCTGGCAGGACACTGCTCAGGGGCCAGACTGCTCACCTAGAAAAGTGATTTTTCCCGGGAGCACGGCTTGATATGCACAGAAGTTTTCTTTATTTTTTATTCATTTATCTTCACCTCAGGAAGCAGTACATTCACTTCCAAATATTTGTGAGCGCAAGTTCAGATGCTGGCGGCTCCAAAACAATGTTCCGGGGACTCGGGCTTTTCTCTGAAACCAGATATAGCTCCTAACACATATACATTAAATAGCCCTTACCATGTACCAGGCACCATTCTACACTCTTTACATACATTAACTCACTTATTCTTCACCAAAAAATCATGAGGTACACATTGATGTCATCTCATTTTACAGGTGAAGAAAGCCAAGTATGTAAAGATTAGGTAACTTGCCCCCAAACAAACTATATTTAGCACAATGGGATTCAAATCTAAGGAGTCTGACTCCCAAGTCTGTGCTCATAATACTAGAGTAATCCGCCTCTCAATATCTACAATAACATGGATAGAAAGGGAAATGGGTAAAAATACATATTCAAACAAATACATATATACATAGGAAAAATTAGAATATAGAGATTATTCTATATATCTATAGATTATAGCTATATATCTATAGGCTATATCTATACAATATAATCTATATTGTATTTTATATTTGTCAAACCTCAGTTTTCAAATGTCTCCCATTTCGAACAATTCAGTTTTCAGCCAAGTTGTTCATGGAAAAATGTCTTGGCTGACAAAATTTCAGTTCTCAACCGGACAACCCTTTCGTGTTGACACCTATATGATTAGTCATGTGTCTCTCAGGGGACAAAAGGAGAGAATGTGCAAGTATCAGTCAGTTTATCTCTGGAAATTGTGCTGTGAGTATTTTCACGTTTGGGGGTCTGAAGTGAGTTAATTCAATTTACATTATTTCTAATGGGGGAAAAATGATTTGTTTCTTGAACAAATTGCTTCTCTTAACAGCTTTCCAGAATGAATTAAGCTCGAGAACCAATTCTCCCTGTACAGATACAGAAAGAGATATAGGTACGGATACAGAAATACAGACACAGATCTCAGCTGGCCACTAGAGAAAAAAATATACACACGTCAGCAAATGCTAAGAACTGGAGAGAAAAGGATGCTGAGGAATGCAGAAAAAGTTACTAATTGTTTCTTCATTCAAGAAACTTGGTTTTATATTTGAGAGTTGCGTTTGCATTTGTTTTCATTCTTATGCATATAAACATAAAAGTGTTCTTTAGGATACGAAGTTTGATAAGATCCGATTTTGTCTGGAAGTGGTGGCATTTATGGAGAGAAGGATTAGGAAAGTTTCTGCCTCCAACCTTCTTGGAGTAACTATTACCAGGCTTTCTCTCTTGCTGGAAACAACTAGAAAGAAAATTGGGCAAACGATATGAAACAAAAGTTTTCATAAAGTGGACAAAGGCAGCACAGAATGGTGACCCTCGAGAGAATGCAAATGAAGTAGGTTCTGCAATCACCCGAGCTTTCTCCCAAGGGGCACTTTTCAGTCTTTAACTCGAGGAAGGGCCGCCCGGACAGAACACAGCAGCCTCACAGAACTGGGAAAATGCAGACAGGAGTCCAGGCACACTGTGGCAGCTGAGATTCCTGGGACAAAGCACCACCAGGAAGGAAGCTATGCAAAGGAAAGAGATGGAGAAAACTGCATAGGGGTCCTTGTAAGTCTTTTTCTGAAAATTGAGCTGCACGAGTGTGGGGTGAAACTCCACGAGGCAGGGCAAAGAACCCCCATTCGAGTTCTCATTGGCTGAAATACAAACACTTCCTGGAACACCAGGGCATTCAGGAGAGATCTCAGGCAGGTCTTCATAGCAGGGTTATACCACCCATAGAGTAAACACTACACTTCAGCCTTTAAGACACTTACAAGGAAGTATAAAAAGTACTAGGTCGATCTTCAGATAATTTGCTCGCTTACTAACACAAGTTATTTAAAGGAAGAGCCAAAAAAATCCAGACACTCAAAAACATAAAAATATTCAACAGTCATATTCAAAAATTACTATAATGCAAAACAGAGCAGAAAATTTTAACCTGTAACAAGAAGAGAAACTGGCCAACCAAAGTGGACCCGGAAATGAAAAGTGGTAATGGATTTAGCACACAAGAGCTTTAGAATTATTACCAAAAATATGATTGAGGATAGACAGAAAAACATAAGCAAAAATAATACCATATTTATTTTTATTTTTTAAATTGTATTTATTTTTAGAGAGGGGAAGGGAGTAAAGAAGAGAGGGAGAGAAACATCAATGTGTGGTCGCCTCTCATGTGGTCCCCAGTGGGAACCTGGCCCACAACCCAGGCATGTGCCCTGACTGGGAATCAAACGGTGACCTTTGGTTCGCAGCCCACACTCAATCCACTGAGCTACACCAGCTAGGTGTATATTTTTAAAACGGAACTTCTACAGTTGAAAAATGCATGTTGGAAATGATAAATCTCTTTCAATGGGATTTATAGCAGAGTAGACACTGCAGAAGACACCATCGATAAACCTAAACACATAACAATAAAAATGAGCAAATTGACAGGAGAGAAAAGAACAAAATGAACAACCACACACACACACACAAAAAAAAACTCAGTGAACTCTAGGACAACAGTTAGTGTGTAACATGTATGTAACTGTCCCCTAGGAAGACAGAAAAGAGAGAGAGAGTGGGACAGAAAATAAATTAAAGGTCCAAACATTTCACAAATTCAAGGAAAGCTATTTGTGATGAAACTTCCCAAGATCATAAACAAACCTCAGCAAGATTAACACAAACCCATACAAAGGCACATAAAATCAAGTGACTGAAACCAATAATAAAGAAAAATATCTTAAAATCAGAAAGAAAAAATTAAATAAGGGAAGAAAATAAGAATTACCACCGAGTTCCTGTAGGGGAAAAAAATGCAAGTGAAAAGAAAATGGAGTACCTTCAAAATGCTGAAAGAAGAACAGGAAAAATATATTATCAACTGAGTATATCCAACAAAAACATACTGCCAAAAAAAAATAATGGTTTTTCAGACAACCGAAAGCTGAGAAGAGCTGCCATGCGCAGCCCTGCACCATTGGAAATGTGGAAGACAGCTCTTCAGGCTGAGGGGAAATGACACCAAATGGAAGCACGGATCTACACAGAGGAACAACACTGAAATGCTAACTGGGAGAGTAAACATAAAAAGTGCTCATTCTCATTTAAAAAATATCTTCAAAACATAATGTAAAAGCAAAACTTTTAACATTATGTTGCACAGTCTGCAATATACGTAGAAGAAAAATGTACAACAATATTTTGTGTAACAAAAGCCATATTCACAAAGATTCCATGCAAATTCTAGGCAGTGGAGTATTAAAAATAAAAAGAAGTAGCTATTGCTATACACAATGTGTAAAATTTCAAAAGCATTATGCTGAGGAAAGGAAGCCAACAAAAAAGAGTATACACTGTACTAAAATCCTAAAATAGACTAATTTATAGTGGCAGAAAGCAAATCAGGGGTCATCTAGGGTTGACACCAGCATGGGGATTAACTGCAAAGTAGCCCCAGGGAGCATTTTGGAGGGAGTGAAAATGTTATATATTGATTTGAGTGGTAGTTACATAAATGCATACATTTATCAAAATTCATTGAACTGTACAATTAAAATAAGTTCAATTTGTTGTATATAAATAGCTCAATAATTTGGGTTTTTTTAAGTTCCTGGAAGATCCTTATGGCCCTGGTACCTCCATTTCTCAGTGGGGGAAGCTAACAAGCAGAGATTGAGTGACTGAGCAAATGTCACACAGCCCCGTTAAGCACTGCTGAGAGTGGTGCTTAAAGCCTTAATATAAAGCATAGTGCTTTTTATAACCAGGCATGGAACAAGAGGACAAGGCTAAAATGATCAAATGTCCTGAAAAATGAATTTATTCACAAAGAAAAGCAGAAATGTTGACAAGGCCTTGGGTTCTATTTTTAGGGTGGCAGGAAAGGGTTTTGTTATTGTTTTGGTGCAGGGGTGGAGCGGGTTGTTAGGCCGCTTTGGTACACACTGTCTTCACCGATTGATTCCCCGTATTGCCTCTTCCTCCCTGAGATCCAAAAGGACGCCAGTGAAGGTATTCTTCCTACACAGTCCGCACCCTTCACGGTCAGGGTCATTTATTTCTTGTTTTGAAATAAATTTCAAGAGACGCCTTCTTGTGTGCTATATAAAAGATTTGAGTATGGCATAATAATGCTTTGAATTTACTTTAAAATGATTCATCAAAAACAAATACACATATACTTATGCACATGTCTATACATATGTGAAGACAAAGAGGGATGGATAAAAATGGCAAAACAGTAAAATCTCTAGATTTGAAAATCGGTTTGAATAAAATACTGGACATGGCTGAGGTCCCCAGAAGAACACAAAGAACTTGCAGAAGGTAATTTATTCATTAGAGACATAAGCTGATTGCACAAGAAGGAGAAGGGGGAACAGGGTATAAGGGGAAGAGGTGGGGGGAGGGGGAGGAGCAGCAGGCTAGGAAGGAAAACGGAGGGAGGCAGGCGTACTCCCAGCAGAATGAAAAGCTCTCATTCTTCTTATGAGCATTTGCATTGTGCCCACAATTTTTCCTATAAATAGTGGCCACAGACACCATGTGATTAGATAAAATTACCTCTTTAACCAGAGGAGATGGGCCTGTCAACACTTACATTGCAGAATCATCGAGGGACATCTCTGTGCTGCTACTGGACGTAACTAAAGAAAAATGCTTTGGTGTTTTCCCACGTCGAGTTAGAAAATGACTTGGAAAAGTGCACCCTTGTCTTGTCATCCTCAAGTCATGGGAAGCCCCCAGAGCTTCATGCGACAGCCTCACCACTGGTATCGCCAGCCCCTGCCTGGTGCAGGGGTAATGGCCAGGTTCGCTGCAGGAAGGGTCCCCCACAGACCATCCCTGAGCTTGTCCTGGCTGTGGCCCAACCCCTTTCCTGGGAAACAAAATAAAATGAAAGCAAATTCCTCTTAAACAGTAGTGTTGTTTGGGGAGAGTTTGGAAAATGAAGGCTAGAGAAGCCAAACTTTGATAAACTTAATTAAATTTCTAATGAAAACAGAGGCAGCCTGTAGTGATTACTCTCTGTAACGGAGACTAATATTCCAATTAGGCTAATTCATCCCCTGATGCTCTAAACATAGTTAGAGGCTTAATCTATATTTCTTCCTTCTTGTCAACAACAGATTTCCATCATTTCGGAAGCTCAGGTTTCAGTGTGAAAAGCAAGGGCTCGTGGTCTCCTCGGAGAGATTTGTGCACGGCTGAGGGTGGCCTGGGGCCTGCATGGCAGCAAGGCTCATTTCCTGCCCGCTCCCCTCCCCGTGAGACCAGAACTTTTCTGCCCCTCTGAAATGCCCCATGTCAGATACATTTAATCTTGTTTTTTTCCTCACTGCCTTGTTACTTCTCCTCCAAAATTTAAAAGTAAAATAGATGTGAAAAATAAAAAATAAAAATAAAGTAAGTGCAAAAAATAAAAAAGTAATATTAATCTAGCTGAGAAAGCGTTTCGCTCTTTCTCCTGTCCTAAAGCGAAGACAAACAGCTATAAATTATGGCTGATTGTTAACACGAGAGAGTCCACTGTACTCAGCAGCAAGCACACTGTCCCCTCACAGGGTGCCCAAGACACAGGCTGCCCCATGGCAGCCACCAAACTGAACAGGGTGAGCCACAGTGCAAGGGATAGGCATGGAACCAGGCAGCCTGAGTTTGCTCCTCAGCTCCCCCACCTACCTCTGCAGAAATTACTCCATATTTTTGAGCCCATGTTTCCTCTTGTGTAAAATGAGAATAATAAGCATTTTCTCAGATTCTGTTGTATATGTTAAATGAGACAAAAGAGCTACTTTTGTTGTTAATTACTACATGTCTAGGACAATGAAAAGCACTTTATTTATATTACTTCTTTTGATCCCGTTGAAGCCCCCTGAGAAAGTGTTATAGGGTGCAGCCAAGAGGGGAGCCCCAAATAGGGATTTGTAATAGGGTCCAGAAGAGCTTGGAGATAATTGGCTCCATACCACAGGGCCACACCGGCCCACAATGCTGGCAGCTGTGGCCAATTGTGGGAGGAGCCAGAAACGGAGCTGCAGAGGAAGATTGGTGCTGGGATTTAAAGGGAGGCGTGGCAGCCATTGGTCATCTCTCTTTCGGGGACCATGCATCTGTTTAGGACCACTTGACTTTGGTGTCTTGGTTGGGACCACGCAGCTTGGGCGAGAGTCAGGACCACGAGGCTTTGGAAGTATTCCCTTTTGCCATGTAGAGGGTGCTGGGAGGACTGTGTGCGTTTGTGAAGAACTTTAGTTTGTATTCAAACAAATAATAACTTCCTTTCCTTTTCACTGATCTCTGTCATTGTGAGAGGTCTTTCTGATTGGCAGCAGACAATTGAGCCCAGTAGGTGTTCCGGACGGTATTAGTATACCACCCTGGGGGGGGATCTCCCCTTGGACCTCTGTTCTGTAACAAAAGGAGATCACGGCCTGTGCAGGTCGGGGTGGGGAGTATGTTGCACAAGTCCACAGGCAGAGCCAAGATGAGATCTTAAGTCTGTTTCATTCCTGGGTCTGCTATCCCCTCAACAAACACTTTACTGATATGTTCTATTATAGCAAAGGCGGAAACTGCGGACTGTTTTCAAAAGCAGTTTCATTGTCATCAATTTTATACATTTTCTTAAACTAATCATTCTTTTTAAAAACTTGTCAAACAGGAATCTTCCTCGATATGCTTTAAGGAACACATAAAAGTCATATGTAATGAGCACATTGTTTATATGTCAATGGTATTATGAAGTGCTTGAAAATAGTTTGTTTTCTTAATTAGATTAAACAGGCTTCCTGCAATCTTCCTTACTTTATTGATTTACTTAATGAAGCTTTTTTTCATAGATAGTACAAACGTAAATTTCAGCTTGGCCCGTGAACAAATTATCTTAAATTCTGAATCAGTGGGGCTTTAATTAATGAGGCTTTACTCTATATCACTAGTGAGGCACTAAGATTTATTATGTTAAAATAGTCGTAATGCAAACAATTCTCCATGTCTGGCTAACAAAGATGGTCTTCCTTTGGTCAATAGACAAGGAACTACTTTCCTCCTACTTCTACTCAATTTAACTGAACTGGCTGCCTTATTGTCACATAAGGGCCCAGTTACAAGCAAAAAAGCAGAAGACAGGAATTGAGGGAAATAAAGAGTAAGAGAGGCCCTTTGAAAATAAAGGGTTAAAAACAAAGCAGCACTAGGAGCTAACACCTGACAAATGCTATGTCTGGGTTAGGGCCACAGGAAGAGGGACACAGCCAGGAGACAGTAGCTCTGGCCACGTGTTCAGTACTCAAGTTAAAGCAAAATTTGGTGGGTCAGATCAGCTGGTGGTCAGGAGCCAAGGGGCAAGGCAAACAATAAAGTCGTTGAGATGTTAGTGGAGTCAGTTCTCAGCAGGACCATAGAAGAGAGGTGGACATATGAGGACAGCTTCCTGGGGCAGCCCAGCTGCAACAGCTCCCAAGACCATCCAGTTGGGGGTTTCAGGGTTCTAAGCTATCAACCCCACTCAGGTACGGCCGCCTTCTAGAGGACCTTTATGAAGCACCTGGAGCCGATCCAAATAACCTGGACACCCAAGACCTCAGCCACCCACTTCTCACCTCTAGGAAATTGTTGAAGGGCTGAGCAAGACCATTGGCCCAAGACATGGTAGTAAGAGTTCAGTTACTTAGAGAAGTAAAAAGCTACATAAAATGACAAACATTAATGCTAGTTAACCATTCATTGGCTGTTTTCTTTGTGTCCGGTAGTGTGCTAAG
This sequence comes from Carollia perspicillata, assembly GCA_004027735.1. Classification (NCBI taxonomy): domain Eukaryota; kingdom Metazoa; phylum Chordata; class Mammalia; order Chiroptera; family Phyllostomidae; genus Carollia; species Carollia perspicillata. Next base: position 9,915 of record PVKM010049666.1, read on the forward strand.
CATTTTACAAGCATAAAATAATCCTCAAAACCAGCATATTCAGAAAACATGCAATCTAGTCAATTTGTGAACCTTTTGTTTACCATTCCTAAGAGTTCTGAGTAATATAAGTTAGTAATTAAGAATTTTATGGAGTAAGCAGACATAATTAAGGTGCTTTCCCAAAGCCTATCCCAATAGGTACTACTAGACCATTTTAGATATGAAGAAGCTGAAGCTGAGAAATTTCCAATAACTGTCACACTACCAGTAAGTGGCAAAGCTAGAGTAGATCTGACTTGGAGGCTGGTGCCAGACCCCACAGTGAAACATGCAGTGATGTGCTACTGGGGAGGGAGAAGGAGTCTGCCAGTCAAGGCTCTCAACCACAGTTAAGGAGCCAGTGAGTAACTAGGAGCAGATACGGGAGACTTCAGGAATCCAGGGCATCGAGGGAAGACCATGCTGCCCTTAGACAACCATGTCAGGGAAACTTAAGTGACAAGCCATTGATTACCCAAAGTCAAACGTTTGATCTAATCTGATAAAGCATTATTTGTCTCAAAGCAGGACCCTATGTCTGCATGAAGACAGATCAAGACTCCACAGATGAAGCAAGGAAGTGATCCCTGTGTCCAGTGTGTGCAGCTGATGACAGCTAGGACGAAATGGGATTATGAGAGATCCAAACAGGTGATGCCAGAGAGCCTCATACTACATGTGAAAAATGAGCTTCCACTACCGTAGTCTACAAAAACATCACTGTCCCCTAGGTTATAAAATGCTTTATACAAAGTAGTGTAAAGCAGTGGTAGAGAACTGGAGTTCCAACATCCTCAGGCCTAGGCTTGAACCCTTGTTTGGCCAGTAGTTAGTCATCAGTTTTGTGATATTGGACAAGCAACTTAACCTCTTAAAGCTCTGTTTTTCCATCTATAAAACAGTGGTACTAAAATAGTAGTTGACTTCATAAAGTTGTCATAAGGATCAAAATAAATCATGTATACAAAATGCTTAGCCAA
>PVKM010049667.1:0-10884 GCA_004027735.1 Carollia perspicillata
GTTTATATGACAATCTAATGCAGCAATGTATAAAAATACTTGGTAAGCTACAAAAAGTGTTATGAAAATACTGGGTATATTTTTCCATTAGCTGAGGATAGCCAGTGACTGGCCAACATTTACCCTTTCTGAGGTTTATATAAGGCATGCTCCAGCCGATGAGTAGAGCAGCTTTCTGTTATTATACTTGGTGTTAATAGCAGAAAAACAAGTTCCCCGCTTGAAAGATGCTTCTGTAAGTTTTTGTGAAGTAGTCTCTCTCTAAATGTCATGATCTGGTCTGAATGGCGTCGAAATTTGTACCAACCCACCACATCCTGAAAGGAAATATAGAAAAAAATATCAGGTGTGTAACTTAATGGTTACAATGATTGTATCTTACTGTCATAATTAAGCAATAAAATTGACTTAAGTCTTAAAAAATGGCTTTCTTAATATTTAGCAATATTTTGAGTATATGTAAACAAAACTTACACTTAAATATACACTTTACACTTTGTAAAGTATGCAAACTGTCTTGCCATTAAATTACTTTCCATTCAGTTTCAGGACTAAATTTTATTCTCTATTTCTTTTAATTATTATTTTTTATTTAATTGATTTTTAGAGGCGGGGGAGGGGAAGAGAGAGAGCAACAGAGGAAGAGAGAGAGAGACAATGACTTGTTGTTCCACTTATTTATGAATTCATTGTTTGCTTTTTTTATGTGCCCTGCCTGGGCACTGAACCCGCAACCTTGGTGTATCAGGACAGTGCTCCAACCAACAGACCTACCTAGCCAGGGCCTATTTTATTTAATACAAATTAGAGGGTGGGGGAAAAAAAGATTAACTTCTTTAATGGCATTTGCTATCTTAAAATCTTCATCTTTAGTCAAAATTTAGATTAAGATAGTCAAAGAAACAAGTTAGTTTCCTATATAGACACTTGGTTTGCTGAACCCAGTAACTTTTAAAACTGAAATTTATATGGGAATGGTATCACCTATCCCACAAAGTTGAAGTTTTGGAATCTGTAACATGCTAAAGAAGTGCATTTTTAGTATTACTAAACCTGTATTTTTTTAAAACTAAAAATAGAAATTTCATTTGCTGAAAACTAAGTAATTGTAAAAAATAAAAAGAAAAATAAATACTTTGCTTAGAGATCTATCTGTGACAGTTTTAGCAACTAAATTTTATATTTGCTCTTTTAAATTGAGGAAATTAAAGTTACTTTTAAAAAACTGAAACTTTTTACAGGTAAATTTTCCTTTTTTAAATTTGATTTATTTTTATAGCTAGAAGGTTGAAAGAGAGGGAGAGAAACATTGATGTGCAAGAAAAATCGATCATTTGCCTCTTGCATACCCCCAATGGGGGACCTGGCCCGCAACCCAGGCATTTGCCTGGACCAGGAATCAAACTGGCAACCTTTTGGTTTATAGTCCAACACTCATCTCACTGAGCCACATGGCCAAAGCTACAAGTACCTTTTTAAATATTACCCAAATACAACTAGGTGGGAAAGCCCATGCATTTTCATCAAAGGATTTATTTTGAAAGAAACTTCTACTGCATTTACTTTTATTTTGAACTCAGGGATCAAAAAATTTTAAGAGAAAAATAAGACCCAGAAATAATTTTGTATTTGGAAAAGAAAAATGTACTTTGATCACTCAACAAGTTTTAACTGAACACCAAGGATGCTGTAGAGGATTCAAATAAGGTGCTGCATAGAAAATTGTTCCTGCAATATAAAAGCTAGTAACTATGGCTATATAAAAATAGTAATGGGTAAATCCTAGAATAAATAGTACTGGGAAAGGATATGGTGAGAAGACTGAAGAGGAAGAGATCAACATTCACCAGAATAATCAAGGGAAGGATGAAAACAAGATTAACACTTTTAATGACTAGTTTTGCTTTCACAGCAGCCCTTTTAAATTTCTGGGGTAAAAAATGGTTTACCTGTGTTTTAGGAGGATGTTGTGAAGAAACATGCTGCATAAAAGTTCTGTCAACATACTACACATTTTTAGGAACTGAAAATACTACTATAAAAAAGACAAAGCAAATAAGGGAGTACCTTTTTGACACTTGATAGGATTCTCTTCAGTGCTTGCTCATTTAATTCGCCAGAGGAATTGTAAAAGCTGTAAAAACCAAAATTAAAGGCATTTCAAATAAACTAAAAATGTGAATGATTTTATTATTACCTTTAATTTTAGTTACTCTTAACCTAACTACCCAACTGAAATCCATAAACTCACTGGTGTGTCAGATGAAGTTCTAAAACAGTAGAGAAAGTTCTCAAAGTGAAAGACATAAAGTGATAGAATATGAGGTCCATAAGCAATGAAAAAGGAAAAGGACTGAAGTAACTTCAAGAGATAAGTTTGCACATCGCATTTTTTTTAAAGAAGACAAACTATTCATTAAATACGAGTATTTATAAGTTCACATAACCAGTTCAAAATTCATTCATAATTGACTTATGACAACTTTAAAAAATATATAGGTACATATGAAAATGTGTAAAATGAGTAATGAAGCACAATAATAAAGAGGCAATTTATTCATTGCTAATTCCAAAAGCAAAACTTGCATTAAATTAAGAGGAGTGTTTCAGGTGTTTCAGGAGTTGGATGATTTGGGGTTTTTTTGAGGGGGAGAGGGGACAAGGAACTGGTTTAGTTTAGTGGTCTTTGTTCTGTAGTTGGAAAGTCAAAGATGTAAGAATTCAGAGATAATTCTAAAAAATTCTAAAGCATTTACTTCCAGCCTTCTTTTCCTTCCAATAATAACAGAATACAAGTAATATTTTCCTACTAATGTTCATTGAGATAAACAATATTCTTTTCTATGATGGTGCAATAACTGTTATGTAAATTCCTTTACAAATAATAGTTACTGTAATAGACTTTTAATAGTAATCCTTTTTTAAAAAAAGATTTTATTTATTTATCTTCAGAGGGGAAGGGAAGGGAAGGACAGAGGGAGAGAAATATCAATGTATGGTTGCTTCTCAGGCATCCCCTGCTGGGAACTGGCCTGTAATCCAGGCATGTGCCCTGACTGGGAATAGAACTGCAATCCTTTGGTTTGCAGGCCCATGCTCAATCCATTGAGCTACACCAGCCAGGGCAATAGTAATCCTTTCAAATAACAGTCACTGTAATAGGCTTTTTTTAAAAAATTTTTTAAATTTATCTTTAGAGGAGAAGGGAAGGAGAGAGAGAGAAGTATCAATGTATAGTTGCCTCTCATGCGTCCCCTGCTGGGAACTGGCCTGCAACCCAGGAATGTGTCCTGACTGGGAATTGAACTGCGATCCTTTGGTTCACAGGCCTGCGCTCAATCCACTGAGCTACACCAGCCAGGGCAGTAATAGGCTTTTAATAGTAATCTATACACTAAAAAACTTAAGTTACACAGTACTGAAGATATAGGGTCTAGCAGAAGTAAAGCCTGCTTGAGTGTGGTTGTTGGTAGGGCGATAATATGCGTATAATAATTTATAGTTTTAATTTGAACATTTCACCTAAAATGTCATAAGGCATGCTTGAGTGTGATATTGTTGTTACAGAATTACATGCTTATGATTTTGTAATAACACAAGGGGTGTTATTTGTGCCAGACCCTGTATATCCTAACAGGCAATATATGTTTTTCTTTTTTTAATACTCATCTGACGGTATGTTTATTGATTTTTAGAAAGAGAGAGAGAGGAAAAAAAACATCAATATGAGACAGAAAACATCAATATGAGAAACATCAACTGGTCACCTCCTTTTGGTATATGAGATGAGGCTCCAACCAACCAAGCCACCCAGCCAGGGCTATATTTTTTCTTTTTAACTTACAAAGGTTTACATTAAAACTTTTTACTGGGAAAATAGTGTTCCACCTACCAAAGTGGGGGGGCTAGTCAGTTCATCAAAAAGATCCCAGATCCCTGTTTTTACTATTATCCCAACATGAAAACTCTAAATACAAGAGCTTTTTCCTGTATTTCTCTAGGATGGTCTGCTTCTGAGCTTCTCAAAGTGGGACATAAGGCAATACACCAGGGTATACAGGAAACAATAGGATAACAGTGTACATCTTATCTATGCCAGCACTGATTTTACATGACATTTTTGGGAAGGGGGCATTTTTTTAAGATAGATACAGATACACAGGGTGGGGTAAAAGTAGGTTTACAGTTGTTCATATGTAAAATAATACAACAATTAATAAAAAATACAAGAATAAACTCTGTTTTGCATACTGAAAATGGTAAACCTACTTTTGTCCCATCCTGTATTGTGCAGAATTCATGTTAAATTGCATAAACTTTTTTTTAAGTGACTAGGTTTTAGGCTTCAATGAGCTGTTTTCCAAGAACTTCTCCCAGATTCCTGAGGTGAATCAGTATATTTCAATGGAAAATTCCGATAAGCAATGTATTACAGCAGTGTTGGAACTTTCTGTAAATAGCCAGAATGTAAATACTTTAGGCTTTGCTGGACACATAGCCTCTGTTGCATATCCCTCCTTTTTTTGTTGTTGTTTGTTTTTACAATCTTTAATACACTAATGATTCATAGATAGAGTGCCAAAGAAAGAACAGGTCATGGGGCCATAACTTTGCCACACAGTTTATGTACCAGAACATAAAACTGGGTGTTAAAGCTTATCCAATTTGGAGTCCCAGAAGTGTGGTAACAGAAGACTTTTTCACACGTTCACTTATTTTAAAACAAGGGAAAACTGTGATGTAATATTGGATTAAAACTCAAGAAATCCTGATTCTTCTAGTTTTTGCTCTACCCTTAACCAGTTCTATGGCATTAGTTACATCACGAACTTTTTAGGCCTATTATTTTGTTGCTAAGGGAAAATAAAATGTGTGATAAACTTTTGGAATGAGAGCCATTTTAGGTGGTTCTCCTTATGCCCTTGAGGCATAAGTTTCTTTTATCACTGATCAGATGGTTTCTTCAGCTCCAAGACTCTGTTAAAGTGGTCTAATTATTTAAGGTCGTCACCAGAAGATATGAATCACTTTTAACTTTTGTTTGCTGGGTTTATTTTTTTAATCCTCACCCGAGGACATTATTTTTTCTTTGCTTTCAGAGAGAAAGGAAAGGGGGAGAGAGAAATAGTGATTGGTTGCCTCCTATATGCAGCCTGACTATTGAACACACAATCTAGATATGTGCCCTGACTGGGAATTGAACCCATAACCTTTTGGAGTTTGCTGGCTTTTAATGAGTCTCCACCAAGAATACCTTAGTCATTCAACAATTATTTTTGTATGTCATTGTACAGAAGGCGCCATAGGAGCTGTACCTCTTTTGGTACAGCAGTTTAAGGTTATACTAAGCCTTTACTTCCATCATTCCCTACCACAAATCTCTCACACCTTAAACATGCTCCACTGCAACCCTTACAGAACCTTAGTGATGAGAACATATCCAGTATGACTATAAGATAATAATGCTGATTTTTCATGTATGGTTTATACAAACCATAAAGCTATTTTGTTAAAACTATACCAGGTTGTGGTTATAGGTGTGTGCTTTATGAAAATTCATTTGTGTACTTTTCTATATGTATGTAACAATACCTCAATAAAAAGCTTTAAAAAATATCACAGCCTGTATTAGAGCTAATAGTGCTACTACTTATAGGAGACTATTCTGCATGGTGTGGGCCCAGCTCCCACTTGGAAAGACCAGTGGAAAGTGAGGTCCGGTGCATAGGACCCACACCCATGGATAGGTTCTCCCATGGGGAATCAGGCCTGCATTGTACCTAGGCTGCATTGAGACTTGCTTTTTGTGAAAACTCCCTTATCCTGAATTGAGGCAGCAAACATTTACTGCATATCTTTAAAGTGACTTCCGAAAATCTATGCTAAGCCTTCCAAGGATGAGTGTAACCAGTTCAACCACTTTCCCCTTTGCATTTGCAAACATCCTTCTTCTGTGATGTGATTAGCAGCACCCTCTCCTTTGTTTTCTGTAAAAGGTAACCACCTAAATCAAACCTGTGCATAATAAATGAGGACCATCCTCAATGTAATGTACCCAGAAAAGCAATAAACGCCTGTCATGGCAAGGATCAGGGTGCTCCCCCTTGACAGTGGCTGTGTTGTCCCTTTTCCTCCACAGGACTCTAGTCCATGTGAATTTGTCTTGTCTCATCCACAATGCCGAGGACACTGCTGGCTGGTGTCTGCATCAACTGCTATCTGTAGGACTAAGAGCACAAGTTTCCACCCTAGAAAAGCAACAGGAAGCAGGTTAAAGAACTAACTGCTTAGCAGACGAAAGATAACATTGAAAAATCTAAATGAGGAAACAGATGAAAAACTGGAATAAAAAGGCAGGAAAAAAAGCTTGCTTTTTTGTTGATGTATGAGAATGTGTTACTAAGTTATAATATGCAATGAGGTGAGTGGGTGTGAGAAGGAAAAGCAATCAATCCTCATGGTAAACTGGTACTGGGAGAGGTAGTGGAGACCAGATAAAGCAAACATGTAAATACAGGGAACAATACAGGCTCCTGTGGCTTAGTGGATTAAGTGCCAGCCTAGGAACCATAAGGTCATCGGTTTGCTTCCCAGTCAAGGCACATGCCTAGGTTGTGAGCAGTGTTCCCAGTTCAGGGCGTGAGAGGAGCAATAGATCCATGTAGACAAAATCTTTTAAATAAAAAGTTTTAAAAATACAGAGAATGAGCTAATCTATAGGGTTGAAAGGAACAAGTGAATTTTCATGTATTTTTAAAAAAGTCTTTTCATTTTAATTGGCACCACCATGCATACCAATGATACTTTGTTAGTTTTAAAAATTACTTCACTTGCAGAGAGTAATTTTCACAGAGGATTATTTACTTGCTCTTACTACTCACCTAAAAAGCTGATAACATGGAATATATTTCTGAATGTCTGGAAAAAAGAATTTTTAGTTATAATTACATTGTCACTTGAATAACATATGTTGAACACTTTGTGTCTAGAAATACATTACTATTACCTCATTTAAACCTCACAATGAACCTATGAGACAGATGTTATCATTCCTTTCATTTTCAAGATGAGGTAACAGGCAGAGATATTAAATGGCTCTCCCCAAACAGTGGTAGGATCAATATTAAAAGAGACTCACTCCTAACTGGAGTGGTATACTTCTTCTAAATGTTACTAACAATAACACACAAGATAATTTCAAAGCTGCTATATTTTCATTTAAATTCTAAAAAGGGATATGCTCTAATTTTGCCCTATTGATAAAAACAGCTGTTAATGGGATTATCTTTTGTTATTCCAAGTAGATGCTTAACAAAGGATTTGTTAATGTTAACTACAAACTATCAAGAAAACAAAACATCTTTTCTTAAAAAATTGAGAAACACAGATTTGTTATTCCAAGTAGTTGCTTAACAAAGGATTTGTTAATGTTAACTACAAACTATCAAGGAAAGAAAACAGCTTTTCTTAAAAAACAGAAAAACACAGATTTGTTATTCTACCTGCTCATGCATTCATTGATTGATTTAAAAAATTTTTTTTTTAATTTATTGATTTGAGAGAGAGAAGAGAGGGAGGGAGGAGGGAGAGGGAGTAAAACGCTGGTTTGTTGTCCCACTTATTTACACATTGACTGGCTGACTTCTCTTATGTACCCTGAGCAGGGAGAGACTGAACCCACCATTTCAGCATTTGGGATAAAGCTCTAATCAAGTGTGCGCTACCCAGCGAGGGCCTCATTGGTTGATTCTTGCATGTGCCCTGACCCAGGATCTAACAGAAACCTTGGCGTACTGGGATAATGCTTTAACCAAATGAACTACCTAGCCAGGGCGAAAACATCTTTTTAAGAGGTGAGTTTTATTCTTATCGTTAAAAATAAATCTAAATAGGAAAAGTGATAATCTTCTTTAGACATTTTTCTTCTAGCAAATGTGTGCTACTCTCAGATAAATTCCTCTGTCTAAAAAAAACACTGAATGCAAACAATCTTTGTAACTGTTAACAGCCAAACATTCTCTGGTTTAGATAAGGGAACATATAAAATGAAAATCTGCCCTGGCTGGTGTGGCTCAGTGCACTGAGTGCCAGCTTGTGAACTGAAGGGTTGCAGGCCAGATCCCAGTAAGGGGTTCTCGAGAGGCAACCACACATTGATATTTCTCTCCCTCTATCTCCCTCCCATCCCCTCCCTAAAAATAAATAAATAAAATCTTAAAAAAAATGAAAATTTCATTAACCAAAGCAATGTAATAATTCATATATCTTGGATTTTATCTGTTACCATGTGTCTTAAAGTAATCTAGCATTTTGCCCTGGCAGGTGTGGCTCAGTTGGTTGAGCATCATCCCACAAACCAAAAGGTTGCTGGTCTGATTCCTGGTCAAAGCACATGGCTGGGTTGCAGGTTTGGTCCCTAGTCGTGGAATGCAGGAGGCTACCAATTGATGTTTCTCTCTCTCATATCGATGTTTCTCTTCTTCTCTTTCTCCCTCCCTTCGCCTCTCTCTAAAAATAAATAAATAAAACGTTAAAAAAAAGTAATCTAACATTTTAACATAATTTGAGCAAATACTTAAGTGTTTCTACAGCACTTGCCTGATACCTTAAAACTAAGCACCGTTCCTGGCGCAATGAAATTGCTCAATAAATGATTGCTTAATTAGACTCCTCAAAATATGTTACATACTCTGAGTAGCACGCCAATTAAAAGAAAAAGCACCCTACCCCCAGGTCAAATACATAAACTCTTAACCTCATTTGTAATTAAGAAATACAAATTAAAACAATTATTTTTTTTACTTATCAAATTGGCAAAGATTAAAAGACTTAATAATTAATAGTGGCAAGATTGTGGGGACCCAGGCACTTTTACATATTGTGGAGGAATCTAAGATGGCGTGATTTTTCCAAACTGCAATTGTCTACCACTAGGAACTTGATTTCAGGTACATTCAGAGTCACAAAGATACATGCACCATAAAATGTCCATTATTTCATTGTTTTGTATTAACAGAAAAATAGAAAGTCATTCATAGCTGTTTAAATAAGTCATGGTATGGGACTGAAGCCATTAGAAAGAATGGCAGACTCTACATATTGATACTATAATGTACTAATGACATATTAGAGGTATTTATTGATGTATAGTATGATCCCATTTGTGCAAATAAAAATATACACATGTGTGTTATGTGTATTGCTAATGAGTAAAATAATAGTCCTGAAACCAACAGTGGTTGCCACAGAGACTAGTAAGTTTAAATTTACTTTATGTATTTAGTTTACACATATATACTACATTTATATACATTTACATGTACTCCCATTTTAACCTTTTAAAATGGCAAACAAAATAACATGGATAGTTTTAAAATAAACATATCTTTCTTTTCAGAGAGCAATTTGTGAGTATAGATCAAGAGCCTTAAAAATGTTCATATCCTTTGACAGTATAATCACATTCCCAAGAAAATGTCTGTAATAGATATGGATAAGGATATTTCCTGTAGTGTAACTTATGATACTAAAAATTTGGAATTCTGATCATAATTTACTTATCTAAAGGACTGCTGAAATTATATAGTGCCATAAGAGTACGGCCATAGACAATACAATATAGTTATAAAAAATGATATTTAGAGAATAATTTAACATGGGAAAATGGTCATGCCATAGTATAATGTTGTGCCAAATTTTTTATAAAGTACACCAATTTTGTTTTAAAAAACTGTATATGTTAATCAACTCTGGCTCAGTTTGTTAGAGCATCGTCCTGCACACCAGAAGGTTGAGCGTTTGATTCCTGGTCAGGGCACATACTGAAGTTGCAGGTTCCACCCTCGGTCGGGGCATGTATGGGGGGCAACCAATGTATTTTCCTCTCTCATACGGATGTTTCTCTCTCTTTCTTCCCCCCTTCCTCGATCTCTAAAACAAACAAACAAACAAACAAACAAACAACCCCCTCCCCCACAAAAAAACCTTATCTTTGGTGAGGACAAAACAAATAAAAAAGCAAAACAAAACTGTATATGTTAGTCAGAAAACTCCTTATATGTTTTAAAACTCTGTTTCTCCTTTTTCCCCTGAAAAAACAGCTGCCACCAGCTATAACTACTTCACTACTTACTCCTCAAATCCTTGCATTATCTTCCCCCCCCATTACACTCTAGAAATTACATAAGGTTTTAAAGTTCGTAGTCGCTGAGCTTTTTCAGTTCTCATCTTTCAACTTTTCTATACTGATTAACATTTTTGTCCAAGCTTTTACCTTTTTTCTTGGTTTTGAAATTTGGCTCCATCTCCTTTTGCTTGGCCATCTTTCTGCCATTTAAATATATGCAGGTGCTATTTCATCCCTGGTCCTCTACAGTAATCTTATCTGCTCATGTCCCATATTGTTTCCTACTTCAGACTAGGCCATTGCCATAATTGTAATTGAGAAATGGGGGCAATATGTTCTTTTAAAATCTGTTTGTTAAATTTTGTACCTGTTTTTTTTTCTATCAATTTAAAAAGTAACTTATGTTGATTTCTTTCACCACAAACAATCAAAAATAGGAGACACAGATATAAGTGACTCACCTATCGTATAAATAACTTCAACATCATCCATTTGAGAATCAGTAATGCTATTCTTGGCTTCACCTTTTACTTCACCAAGAAGAAAACCTTCCTATGGGTAAAAATAAGAAGCAGTAAGTATATGGAATATACTGATAGTACTACCATTCAGTCACTTAACTAATATCTCAAGTACTGGTACTTAACATATACAGTATATGCTTCCAGCTTGGGGGCACAGAAAAGACCAGGTGCACTTCCAGGTTAGCTGGGAAACATTAACAGTCAAATGCCTAGGAGTAGAAGAGATTGTAAACC
>PVKM010049668.1:0-10891 GCA_004027735.1 Carollia perspicillata
CCATATGGCAAATGGGAATATGATCAGAATGCACAGGAGAATGTCCTTCAAATGAGAAAGCAAGAGAATCTCCAAAGGGAAAAAAAACATTGAAACTTAAAATATTTAATCTCTAAGATTGATTTTATTGATAAAAAACAAACTATTTGGAGACCTTATTTTTTTCAGGTTATTGCTAATAATAAGGTTTTGTGAAAAGGCAAACCAGGCCGCTGGCTTTACTGGAGTAAAACAAAAATGCCCATAAAGAAATGTGAGGAATGCAACATGTTGCGATTTATAAAGACCAAATAAGGTACGTGGAAACTTTCAATAAATTAGTCAATATACCACTCCAAATACCATGGAAAGAGGCCTAGGAAACCACAGAATTATGCATTATTGTTGTATAATACATGTTATGCTGTATATCCTCTTAAATATATAGCATCCTTATTCAAATACCTCATTTATAAGCCAGGTAATACAAAGTTATATATTTACAGTAGTTTCATGTCTCTCGCAGCTCTAGCTTTGGAAACACAGTGCAATCGGTCCCCGCGGGAACAGCTGGATTGCAGCGCCTAGTGAGACACAGGCGGCTTCAGGTGGGCGGTGCTTACAGAGGACTTTCACTACAGGAGGAGAAAAAGGTCCTCAAGGAGGCCTGGGACAGCAGCAGAGAAAAGATGGCCTTCTGGAAACTTAAAGTGCAGGACGAGAGTACAATGAGTACAAGTGCAAATATCACCCCTCGGAAATAACTCATGTCCCAAAGAGGATCAGAGGTAACCTCCACTCTGATTTCCTGTGAGTTTAACTGGACTATAAAAGTTTTGTTTTGTTTTGTTTTAGTAATGACTTGGTCTTTAAAATGCACCCTGTACCTAAAAAGGAGCCTAATGGAGATGGGGAACACAAGCTTGATTTTCTGAGCTGGGAGGCCCTCCCATCACCGTGCTGGGTTCCCGCACACCTCTTCACCTGCCAGTTGACCAAGGGGCTAGGGGACTCCCCTGCTTCATCGAATCCGCATCTGCCCGGGATCATGAAATTGCTTCATGATGTTCAACGGCTCTTCTTGGTAGTTCCTGAATCTCCTCCCAGACCCCTTCCTCCAGCACACTCACACACGCTCACACACACACACTCACACTCTCACACACACGCCTTTCTCCAGCAGCCAAGGCAAAATGCCTGCTAAGATAAAAGACGCTCCAAGAAGGGAACTTGGATGTCCCTCAACACTGCTCCCTCTCCTCACCGCCACCCCTCCCCCAACAGGCCACTCCCATTTGCTCGATGCATCCCCCAGTTTGCAAAGCAGTGTTAAGAGAGATAAGCGCGAGTTAACAACAGAGTGCAGAGCACCTGGTTGTGTGTTCTTGACTTTGTGTGCCTGCTGTGTGAAGGACAAAGGTGTGTGTGTGTGTCTTCAGTTTTGCCTCAGGTGTGTTCAGGAGGGAGGGAGTGAAATACATTCGTCGCTTTAAAATTACTTTGTGAACTTATTAGAAACATCGACTCAGAAACGAAGAATCTGACAAAGTAATAATAAGTACACCTAGCCTTCTGTGGGTGACAGACATTAGAAGTTAAAGTGCCAGAGTACAGGGGCAGTTATTCAAATTAGCAGCCAAACGAGAGACGGGGGTAAAGGTGTGTCTTTTAAACTTTGGACTTAACCCCTTCTAGAACCATCCCTGGGCTGGTAGGCAGGACAGGGAGTGCTGGATGCTCTGGGAGACGTGCCGAGCGTCAGCCGGCTCGGGGAGGAACCAGCCCCCCGCATCCAATCTAGAAAGGCCCTAGGAGTCATCAGCGGGCAAGTCCCGGGGCGCCCGGAGAAAGGGTGAGGAAGGAGGCCTGCTGGCTCCGGTTCCTTACTTTCTCTTCCCTGGCCCGCCGCAGACACACCTACTCGGGCATGTTTTACAAAGAGCAGAGCCCCTGCGACGTCCTGCAGCTGGCAGCAGGCGCACTGTCGAAATGCGTGCCGCACGGTATCACAAGGCTGCTTGCCTTGCGCGGATCTCTGGGCACCCTGACGATGCCGACCTGAGTCCCCCCAAAATACGCCTCAGTTTGCCTCCGGAGCAGATCGGTTTTGAAAGCAGCCCCGCCAGGGAAGCCACGGAGGCCGCCTATCTCCCACTGCTTCCCTCATCTGCCGGTACCCCAAAAAGTGGCAGGAGGCGCGGGAAACTCGACTGGAGACACCTGGGAGCATGGCGCACCCCTTTCACTTACTTTGAGTTGCAAACGTGCCGTCTGCGCTCAGGCTGCCTTTGTTGAAAGGGGCGAGGTTTGCGGCCGCTGGGGATCCAGGTACCCGAGTCGCTGGGTCTGGCGGCGCGGGCTGCTGCTCGCTCCCTCCCTCCTGGCGGGTGACTGACTCACTGGTCTCTTTCTTCCCCTGGCTTCACTTCGGGGTTTCCTGTGCGCGGCGGCTCCCTTGGCGGGATTTTCGGACTGGAAGGCGGGGAACCTGATCCTGCCTTGGACTCAATTCCGCCGCGGCAGGGAGGGGACGGAAGGGAAGTGGAGGATGGGGTGCTGCGCGCGCGGGCAGGGGGAGGACGCAGACCCGCCGGGGAGGGAGCGCGCCAGCCCCTCGCGAGCTGATTGGGAAGCTCATTAAAGCCGAATGGACTCCAGGGGCAGGCCCTCCCCGCAGGGGCGAGCACACCGGCTGGAACCTCGAGGCCAGAGGTGGAGCTCGGCTTTGTTTTTAGCAGCGAGACCCACACAGTATTTCTTTTCCCAACTTTACGCAAGACCTGTTCCTTAGGTGGCTGCATAGCCCGGTTCATCAAGGTGGACGTCTTCAATGCCGCCCTGATGGCATTTAGGTGACCATTGGGGCCCCAGACATTTTTCTAATGATATTCAGAACCCAAAAGCACACCCTTCAAAATCAGCCTCTCAATCCTTCCCTCCGCCGAAGGCCCTGCCTACACACAGCGCCGGTTAACTTCAGCCCTTCGTTCCTACCACCTGTGCATCACAAAATGTGCGAAGCATTTTTTTTTTTTTTTTTTTTGCACTCGTCACAAAGAGTGACAGATGTCTGTGAGTTCCCAATTAAATGCCATTTTCCTTTAGGGCGCTCTTTCCTTTCTTGGCTTCCTTGGTGCCTTTAGTGACCTATTTAGTGACAGGCCTTTGACCCCCAAGAATTTAGGGGATTAATCAATGTAGCTTACACTCGGGGGGTTGTAAGGCTCAGAGGCTGAGCTTCAAGGGCTTTCTGAAATTCCACTTGGCTCCAAGGAGAAAAGATGCGGAGGCGGTATCTCTAGGATTCTTTTTAGTAACACAGATGAGTAGTTATGACACAGATGAGATCAAAGTGTAGTTAAAATGATTAAGTATAAAAACAAATCTGCTCCAGACATTCTCAAAACTGAAATCAAGAGATTCTTTACCACTTATCAGTTTTTTCTTGTTCATCGTCTTGCTCTTTTCATTTCCTTTTGGCTTCTCATTGGATGGTGTCCACCCCAAAAGTGATTCCAAATACCTCCATTTCCCCACGATCTGAGGTTACATTGTCTCCATTCAGGTTGAAGCATATCTGTGAAGTCCCTTACAGGATTCTTGAAATTTACATTTAGTTAGAACTATATCTAAATCCAAGAAATAGGAATTGATTCATAGCCAGTACTTCTTCGGGGCTCCAGACTCTCACACTGACCGAAACCTGGGCAAATGGTCCCACGCGGTGCAGGTTGGGGACAAAGGTCTCTCTCCAGGGAGGGGCTTAACTCAATTAATCAATCTTTCTTTCTTCAAAAGAGGCATCAGAAATTCACTGGCACACCTGCAGCCCATCCCCTTCCCTAGACTCTCTGTACACACACCACAGACCACCCTCACATGAACTAATGAATACGGAACTGTCGTCTTTCTGCATGCAGACTCCAGGCGTCCTGTTTCCCCCTTTGTGATGTTATTTTCCCAATGAAGCAAAATAATGTTTATTTTAATCTGCTTTTACCCATGTAGATTGTGGAGGAATGCATATTATCCGTTGTTATTATTATTTTCCCCAGGCCCTTCACTGAAAGAGACTTCCCAACTGCCACCATTGGTCATAGGGGTTGAGTTTAAAGGACATTAAACAAGGGGTTACCCATTTTCTATTTCTTCTGAAACTTTTTCTTGACGTCTACAAACATAACAGGTTGCTACCAGTGACTATAGCGCTTGCCCACAGGGCTGATGCAGGAAGTGTGAGATGCCCATGATTGTCACTCCATTACATGCGCTCTGTCAAAAATACACCCTTTTATTCAAACAGGAATATGTAAAAATTATTTACATCAGTGGTTCTCAACCAGGAGCACTTTTGCCAGCCAGGGGACATCTTATGATGACTGTAAACATGTTCGATTGCCACCTCGTAGGGAGGGCGGTGCTACTGGCGCCCAGTGGGGAGAGGCCGGGGGTGCTGCTAACCATTCTGAACGCGCAGGACAGACCACCCTCCCAACCTCTGCAAAAAAAGAAAAGCAAAAAAAAAAAAGAATTATTTGGCCTGAATGTAAATAGAGCTGAAATTGTTTAACCCTAACTAGCATTATTAACCATTGCATTTTAAAAATATAAAGGAAGGTTGAAGACAGTTTTTTTTTAAATTCCTGTTTATTGTATTACAGTTGCCACAATTTTCCCCCCTTTGCCCACCTCTGATCAGTCCGACCCCCAACTCCCACAGTCAATCCCCACACCATTGTCCACGTCCATGGGTCATTCATATGTGTTCCCTGAATAATCCCTTCCCCTCTTTCCACCATTTCCCCCCTTCTCCTCCCCTCTGCCTGCTGTCTGTCTGTTCCCTGTTTCCAAGTCTCTGGTCCTGTTTTGCTCATTCGTTTATTTTGTTCATTAGATTCCTCCTGTAAGTGAGATCATATGGTATTTGTCTTTCACCAACTGGCTCATTTCACTCAGCATAATGCTCTCCAGTTCCAACCATGCTGTCATGAAGGTAAGAATTCCTTTCTCTCTGCTGCGTAGTATTCCATTGTGTGAATGTACCACAGTGTCTTCACCCACTCATCTGCTGATGGGCACTCAGGCTGTCCCCAGCACGTGGCACTGTAAACAGTGCTGCTATGCACACAGGGGTGCATAAATTCTTTTAAAAAAATCGGAATCTATGAGGTTGAGATTAGTCATCATTTAATTCAACCCAGCCTGTACACCAAAGTTTAAACAAAAGATATTTTCTGACGCACTCTGAACTGCTCGACTTCAAATCGAACCTTCATCCTACGGCACAGGCGTGGTTCATTCATTGGTTTAAGACTCCAAGTCATTTCATTCATTCAGCCGGCATCCATTGAGCACTTAGGTTTTTGAGCGAAGACAGCCATGGACAATGTATAAAAACCCCTACTCTCACAGAGCTTACATTTTGTTCATATAAATAAACAAGCACACGAAATTAATTAACTACTTAGGTACATTTTTCAAAGATGTGATAGCTGCCCTGGGAAAAACACAACAATGAAGGGAAGATAAAAGTGCCCATTTGGCAGAGGCGAGATTCCTGGGGCGAATGTGAGTGAAGGCTGTACAAGCATTGAGGAGCTGGGTGAGGACACATTTGGGAAAAGAACCTCCAGGCAAGGCCAATGCAAAGGCCCTGAGGCCAGCCCTTGCCCGTGTGTTGCTCACTGGGGCAGGAACTCGGTGAGTGGAGATAGGCATCCAGGCCAAGGAAGTAACGGGACAGTCACGCATGGCCTTTGCTCACTGTGAGGAACTCTGCTTCTTTTCCTGAATGAGGTGGGAAGCCACTAAGATAAGAGGTGCGGACCTGCCTCTGGTTAATAGGGTCTGTTCACTGTGTTGACTAGACCACCCGAGGACAAGAGTGGAAGCAGAGATTTCAGTTAGGAGACTGCAGGAATCCACTGTCCAAACTTCTTCCCCTTGTCCCTGTTTCTTGTGAAGAATAACTACGATAATTCCAAAGTTCCCTTTCACGCTTTCTCTGCCCCCCTGAAGCTCCCAGCAGCAGCTCCTTGGCTGATGCTAATGCTCACCTTCCCTGCCAGTTCCCAGCCTCTCCAAGTGGAATTAATGAGCCTCCTGCAAGAGTGTTAACAGGCTAAAACATAACTAATGCACGATGATTGGAAATCATAGAAATTATAACGTGTCCTAAGGGTGTTTTGAAAGCCAGGCCGCTGATTTTGCAGTGACAAATACAAGAAGAAGTGTGATCAGCATGAAATTTTCAAATGTGAAGAAACCCGATGGAAAATGTGTCAGCACCTCTCTTGGGTTGCCCACTTGGCAGAGTGTTTAGAGTCTTGATTATCCTTCCAGTCCCTCCAACCCCCTGGAATGCAAAAGGACAATTTATCCAACTCACCCTGTCTGATGCACCTCTCTCCCTCTAAAATAGTTCAAAAGCAATTTTTTAAAAAACTCCTACTTCATTATTTTGATCTCTGTGACTAGATTACAAACTCACCTCTATTTTTGGTAACACTTGTAATGATGATGCTATTTCGATTAAAACACAGAAAATGCAACTAAGAACAGCTTAAATAATTAAGAAATTGATCTCACAAGTAACGCAGGTTGGTGAAGTCAGTGTTTCTAAGCCTTCAAGGACCCGGGTCTTTCTACCTCCTGACTCTGCATCTTCAAGTCGTAAACCAAGCCTCTTCAATTTCATTTTAAGGAGCTTCTGGCATATTTAGCTTAAAGCAAGCAGGGCCCAAGCCCCACTGGAGGACAGATAAGTCTCCCATGTCACACAGCCACAATGTCTCTGAGAGCAAAAGGAAGAGGTAGAAAGGGTGCGGGAGACAAGCAACAATGCTTGCTACGATTTCTCCCTGGTGTTTTACAAATTTGCGCTTTCCCTTAAGAGTCTAAGTACTTGATGTAAGCCCCTCAACGCTGTCTTTCTTGTTCAGAACTGCTAAAACCAAGGTTCTCGGTTGGCAAAGCTGAGGAACCAGCCCTGAACAATGACTTCACCCAACTCACCCAGGAAATCAGGCCTGAAGCACCCAAAGGGGTGTGATCACACGTTACAAGAAAACAAAATCTACAGACACAATATTTTCATGAACACAGATGCAGAAGTCTGTGGCAAGTATGATCAAATCGATGCCAGTAATGTATAAGAATATAATGTTGAACAGCATGCTGGCTGTTTATTCATAGAGCACAGGCTGGGCTTTATATGTAAAAATCAAACGGTATAATTCACTGTACTAATAGATTAAGTAGAGGAACAGAAAGAACACATTAAATAATAGGGAAAGCATTTGAGAAGACTCAACATCCATTCTTGATATCAGTTCTCAAGCCATTTAAGAATATCAATGAATATCCGTGTTATGATAAGATACGTATGCAGAAAGCCTTCAGCCAATGTGATACTTCATAGAGGAAGACAATGCTTTCCATCTAAGATTAGGAACAAGGCAAGGACGGCCATTCTTGCCACTGCCGTTGAACATTGTACTGGAGATCTCAGCCAGTAAAATAAGGCCAGAAAAAGAAATAAAAAAGAATAGAAAGGAAGATGTACACTTGTCTTTATTCTCGTACAAATAGTATGTACACAGAAAATTGGCAGGAATGCAAAGAAAAGCTCTGAGAACTAATGACCTAGATTTTCTTCTCTCCAAAATCGAGCACACTTAGCAATCTTTAAGAGTGCTGCTATTCCGAGTATGGGATTACAATAAAATATGTACATTTTTATCCAGCTGAAATCAAGTTATAAAAATCAATTTTATGTTTATTTATAGCAATGAACAATTGGAAAAGGAAATATTAAAAAATGTATATCAAATGCATGAACTATTTGTGGGATAAATTTAACAAAACATGTTCAGAACTTATACGCTGAAAAACACCAGACATTGCTGATTGAGGTTACGGAATACCTATAGAAATGGGGGAGAGTCATTATGTTCATCAACTGGAAAATTTAAGATGGTTAGGAGATAAATTCTGTCCATATTTATCCATAGATTCAATGCAATCCAAACCAAATCCTAATAGGCTTTTTAATAGAGATTTTAAAAACTGATACCAAAATTTCTGTGGCAGTGCAATGTTTTTCAAATACGCAGAACAGTTTTGAAGTAAAGAAGACTGCTTGTATCAGGCCCTGCTGTAAAGCAAAAAGAATCGAAAGTATTATGACACCGGCATGAAGATAGACCGATGGGCCAATGGAGAACACGGCTGTCAACTCACGAATAGACTCAAAGATATTCCAGTGGGAAAAGGATGGTCTTTCCAACAAATGGTCCTGAAAGAATGCAACTTTGACATGGCCGGAAAAATTAACTCAAAATGAATCATAGACCCAAATATAAAAGGGAATGCTCTAAAATTTCTAGAAAAAGAATAGGAGAATGTCTTTGTTCCCTTGGAGTAGGCAAAGATTTCTTAGCACATAAACAGCACGAACAGTATAAAATATTGATGTTGGACTTTATCAAAATTAAAATTTTTGTCCTTTGAAAACAATCAATAAAAAAAATAAAGAGGCAATTCCGAGAATGCAAATGCATATTCTCAAAGTACATGACTGACAAAGATTGTGACCCATGATTTCATAATAACTCAATAACCAGAAGTCAATCAACCAAATAATGGCTGAAAAAATCTCTACAGTCACTTCACGAAAGAAAACATGTAAACCACAGGAAGCACATGAGAAAATGCTTTACACCACTTTCCCTGTCAAGGACAAGCCAACTGACACCCGCAATGAGCTACCGCTATATATCTACCCCCAGAGGTAAAATTACAAAGATAGACAAGCCCACGTACTGGTAGGAATAGAAAATGGTGCGACCACTTAGGAAACCAGTTTGGCAGCTTCTCATAAATTAAACACACACCTACCATATGACCTAGCCTTTTTACTTCTAGGCATTAAGTTAAATAAAATATGTATTCCACACGAAAGTTTACACGTAAATGTCTATGACATCTTTATTCGTATCAGCCCTAAATTTGAAATCCATCAATCGAAAAATATGTTAATAAAATGTAGTCGATCCATTCAATGAAATACTATTTGGCAATAAAAGAATGATACAGGTAGCCTTATGGACTAACTTCAATAACACTATGCTGAGCCAAACAAGCCAGGTGCTTATGAGCACGTACTATACAACGCCATTAGATGAAATTCTAGGAAAAGCAAACTTGACCTACGTGGACAAAAACCAGATCAGTGGTTATTGGCGACTGTAAGTTGAGAATGGAGAGCGGCCGACAGAACCACTAAATATTCTATTGAAGTGGTGGACTGCATAGATATAAACATTTGTCCAAAATCTCCCTCTGGAGCGTATACTTAAATGGGTACATTTTATTGTATATCACTAAAATTTTGGATGTACCTCAATAAAATTGACTTACAAAATAAAATAGAGACATAGCCTGGTGTAGCGGGTAATAGCATTGATCCTGGTCATGTTGCTGGTTTCAAAGCCCAGGCCTTTCACTTAGGGGCTGTGTGAACTTGGGTAAATTGCTTAATCCCACTGTGCCTTGGTTTGCCATTTACAAAGTAAGGAGAACAACAGTGTTGGCCTCGCTGGACACTTTGGAACACTGCTTGGTAATTAGTGGACACTAGATCATCATCCATTGAATTAATGAAGAATCTTTCAAATCGCTGCCTTAAATTCTGGGCCATGTGAACAGGAAATGCATGGTGTGAAGTACCAAGCTTTTCAAACATACATATATTCCCTTATAGAAAAAACTATATCCGCAGACTTTCAAAAGTAAACTCTTTTAGTGTAAGAAACCAATTTCTCTTCTCTCATTTCCCGAAGCAGGTGGCTAACTCCTATGGTGATGAATAGATAGTCGCTGGTAGTTCACCAAGAAGAACCTCTGCAGGTGCCTGACCAGGACCAGGTCCTGTCAGGCAGCACTGATGGCCAGGGAGGCCCCAGGACAAAGTGACACGCCCAGACGTGTGCCCTGTCTCCAAAGAGGTTGTACGTAGGGCATTACCGTTCTGACACAGGCAAATCCGTTTACAAGGCAGGGTTATTTCCTCAGTTCAGAGGAGAGAGCACCCATGTCAAAGGTCAGGAAAAATTAGAAACACTTCATGTTTTTAACGACAAGAAATAGAAGGTCTTGGCTGCGGTTTGAAGAATGGGTTTTTCAAAACGTGGTACGTGGAGTCAGAGATGGCGATTTTTCCAACTGAGGAAGCCCGCAGCGTCCAGAAAGGATTCTGGGTTTGGTTCATAGACAGTTTGGCAGAAGCTGAGGGCCCAGATCCGGGGACAAGCCTGGGCTGGAGTCGGGTTCATGTTGCGGCAGACCCTGAAGTTGCCTTTGTTGTGGACACTGCAGAGACCTGGGCGTTTCAGACACAGACTGACAGGGTGCAAGGAGGTGTTTAGGAAGATGAATTTGGCAGATGTGTAAAGCACGAGAAGGCTTAAAAATAAGACAATCTTTTAAGAACTTGCCGTTTCGTCCATCTGTCACTCAAGAATCTCAACTTTCCTAGCATCAGGTCAAACTCATTTGAAAGGCATCATCTAAAAATTTGGCTTTTTCGCCCTGGCTGGTGTAGCTCTGTGGATTGAGCGCAGGCCTGCAAAGCAAAGGGTTGCTGGTTCGATTCCCAGTCAGGGCACATGCCTGGGTTGCAGGCCAGGTCCCAGTAAGGGGACACATGAGAGGCAACCATACATTGATATTTCTCTCCCTCTCTCCTTCCCTTCCCCTCTAAAGACAAATAAATAAAACCTTTAAAATAAAAAATAAAATAAAATAAAAGTTTGGCTTTTCATAATTCTTCTTTATTTCTTACAGTCTCTAATGAATTACCTCTGTGGTAGCCAGGTACCTCCCCTCGATGGCCTCTGTACACGACAGACTT
>PVKM010049669.1:0-10894 GCA_004027735.1 Carollia perspicillata
AGGGAAGCAGGCTGCCATGTTGTGAGAGACCCACATGGAAGGACTGAGGGTGGTCTCCTGCCAACAGCCAGCTGATGGCCCCTAGTCCACCAGCCCTGGGGAATTGAATCCTGCCAACATCCATAGGAGTGGGCTTGGAAGTGGATGCTCCCCCAGATAAAACTGCAGCCCTGGCTGGCCCAGAGTTGAGTCATGTGCTCTACACACTGTATGTCAAATTCATTCTGTGAGGTAGATGTGAGTACCTCCATTGTGTACATGAGGAAACCAAGAGTCGAACAGGTTAAAACATGCCAAATGGTATGTGACAAGTGAATAGAAGAATGGGGGTCTGAACCCAGGACTGACTGATGCCAAAGCCCACATTCTGACTATTTCAGTGTTGGGAACTGCCCTGCCTGGTTTCAGGAGCTGTAAACCCGCCCAAGGCTAAGGCTGAGTGAGCGACCTCCATCAGGACCAGCAGCCACTAAGGAGACAGAGCTTATCTCCCTGGAAGGAGCACCGCTTCTTCTCCTTTCTTCATAACTGGCCTCCAATGCTTGATCAGTTAGCCAATGACAGATAAGATTCCAAGGAATGACCTAAGACAGGCATGATCATGTGGAGGCCCCAGGGAAGGACTTGGGGGGGCTATGGAGAAAAGGGGTGCTGGACCCTCCCCCCTCGGCTTTGATGAAGCCTGACTCCCCTGAGTCCTCGAGAAGTCTCTGATAATTCCTTGGCTACCTTGCCTCCTCTGCTCGGCTTAAGCCTGAAACAATGACAGAGGGTGGTGCAGGCCTGTGCTGGATAGGGTGGGCTCCCCAGGCAATCAGTCCTGAGAAAAGATATGTAAATTCCTGTGAGGTCTACTTTGCTAAGAATGCTTTTAGTTAAAGACCCAAGCAAGAAACAAGTTTACTTTCCATAGTTTTATGTCCCCTTAGTTGACAGACCCTAAATCAGAATGAGCCCTAATGGTTCCTTATCAATCGCCTAATCCTTTCTGCCTGAGAATGATTAATAAGTTGTACCTGAATTCCTGCACAAGAGACCCAATAAAACTGCTGTCCAGGCAAGGGTCAGCACACTCTCCCCTTGAGAGGGTGGCCAGGCCGCTCTGAGGCACTTCCCCCTTGAGGGAGTAGCCATGCCATCCCCTTTTCCTCCACAGGACTTGGTGGTCCGTGTGAATTTGTCTCATATCTCATTCATAACACCACAGGCACTGCCAGCCGGTGACCACGTCATTTCAGAAATATGCTGTGTTTATTTCCCACATCTCCAGTGGAACTTAGAAATAAAAAGGGATAGTAGTCCAATTACCCAACCAATAAGCACTAGGAGACAGCAAGAACTGGTGCCCGAGTGCCGTGCTAACCAACTCCACCCCTTCCCTGGGCAGGAGACAGACACGACTGCATCAGAAGCTGATCCGAACCTGTGACATAGCCTTGGGGCAGAATTCTCCACTTGCAAAGTGATCTAGTTTCTTTATTTTCTTTTAAAACTTAAAGACAATAGCTGTATCTGATGCCAGTATGGGCCAAGTACTACTTCTAAGAACTGTACAAGTTCTAACTCACTTAAACAACCCTATGAGGAAGTTACTGTTATAGTCATGCAACTTACAGATGGGGAAACTGAGGCACAGAAAAGTTAAATAACTTGCTCCAAGTCGTTCAGCTGTACAAGCGTAGCCAGGATTTAAACCGAGACTGTCTGGCCCCGATTCTCAGGCAAGGTCCCCAGCAGGCGCCTCTCTGGGCCCTGGGCTGCCATGTGGCTTTGGCTCTAGGCAATGTCCACCTCCTTTACTGATCGAGCATAGCTGCCCTGGGTTTCAGTCCCCCAGCTTCTGGATCCAGCTCTCACCTGTGACGTCCACTATTCAATCCCTGACTCCCAGTTCCCTGCGTTGACTCCATCTGTCCTGACTCCCATGCTGCCCACGCCTGCACCCTGGCCCGGGCCTGCTTCCTGGCCTGGCTCCCAACTCACTCTCCATCCACCATCCTGAGGCTCTGCCCACTGCTCTGCTGCCCCAAGAACATGACCAGCCCCCGGGATGAGCCAGGGTCAATGCTGTTAGCGTTATAAATGGTCCCAGTTCTGGTGATATTGTGTGAAGAGAGAATATTTCCAAGCAAGAAGAATAGCAATACAGAGGCAGAAAGAGCATTACTGTGTGGATAAAAAGATGACATACGAAAATGAATCCAACAGAGCCAAGAAGTTAGATTAAGGCTACAGACCGATCTGGTAGGGAAGATAATAGAAGCTGTTATAGATCTCTAGGGCACGATTAAAAAGCAAATCTGCCCATGTTTATGCAGATAACAGAGGCTGTTAAAAAGGCCATAACATTGATCACATGGGGTCTGAAGAGCCCTGCAGTGTACTGGAGTAAGAACTGTGGGGTGGCAGGGAGGAGGGGCCGCAGCGCCAGCAGAGATCCAAGGCCCTTCTCCAGGACATTTTATTGGGTAATCGGGAAGATCGTGGGCTGTTTGGGCAGCCATCCAAAAAGCTGAACGCAATGAGGGGTGAAGAGATGGGGCTACAGAGCTAAAAGCGGCATTTCAAACAAGTCTCATTTCACTTTGGTCTTCCAATCTGTGGTGACTTTAAAAATACAGTTCCCAAATTGTCTGTCGCATCTGGGAAACAGGGTCTGTGGGCAGACACCTGCCCACCAGTGAGAATTCCGAATGGCATTTCCGGGTGGGGCTTGCGGTTTAGAGATCGGTCAGTAAGGAAGACAGACTTACGGAACCCCAGTATAGCAGAGCTGGGAGTCCCTTAAAGATGATGCAAACTGCCCACAGAGGGCGGGTGACATACTCAAGGCCACACAGCTGCTAAGTAAGGGTCTAGAACTCCAGAGTCCTGGGTCCCTGCTGAGGGCGACAGCGTTCCCTGGGATGAGTGAAATGAAAGTCTTTGAAAGTGTCTCCTTGGAGGAAGTGTAGAATGAGAGGCATGTTGTTTGCCACAGAGAAAACAAGGGGGGGATGAATGAAGATGGATAAGTTCAGATCTGACTTCTCTTAAGAAAAGAAATTCTAGTAATTATTATCCCTCATTAGTTTAAAGAAAGTGGGAAAACTACAGGGGTTGCCACATTAGGTTTACAGTTCCGAGTACGCAAAACACAGAGTTCATTCTTGTATTATTATTTATTGTATTATTTACTTGTATTATAGCTGAAAACCCACCTGTGTGTAAAGGCAAGACTAGGACAGAAGAAGCAGTTGATTTCCACAGAAGTCACCCACCCAGGTGAATTTGCCCCACCCGCTGATCACACTTTGGGGACCTGTGAAAGCTAACAGCAAACACGGTACCTGTTCCAGGTAACTGTCTCAGCGCCTCCTCACTTCCTCTGTGCCCTCTATGCCTGCCTTTGTCTCCCTGGTCCCAGATTTCTGAGTCTATGCCCCAGTTTTGACATTTCTTCTGGCCTCATCAGCTTAGTCAATTCATCTGTCTCCCCTTGGACCTCAGCTTTTTGCGTAGCTCTGAGCTCCGTCCTATTTAACATATCCTACTGTCCTACTGAGAGACTCCATTCTCTAGATGCAGCCCCAGAGAGGCCCGTATGCCAGGCTAGCCCCTAGTCCTCTCAAGTAGAAAGAATTTAGACATTTTGTCTCAAAACCTAAGTTTTCACCTAGGGGTGAGGGATGAGGTTATAACAACTCTCCATATCTTTTCTCAAGACTTTAGAGCCGTGAGACAAAAAGAGAAAAGCCACAGAGCTGGCTGAAAGGCCAGGGCAGCTGATGGTAAACATGTGGCAGCAGAGACACAACGGTGGGCAGGAGGCTGTGGGGGAGGAGGGAAGGGAAGGAAAGGGCTCTAGGGAGAGGATTCCCCAACTCTCCCCATTTTCTCCTATAGCTGAACCTTGACTGGGCTCCCAGACCCTGTGGTTTGCTGAGAAGAGGGAACTGAATGGTCAGGACACTTTGGTTGCGAGTGACAAATCTAGCTCAAACTAGCCACAGCAAAAGGGGCTTTATTGGGTGTTATTACCTCACAAGCTCAGAGTGACACTGACAGGCTTGGCCTGATGTGGGGGGGCTCCGATTGCAGGGCCCCGCCCCCCCGTCCACCACGGATGAACATAACACTACCAAGCCATGATCTGCTTGGGGAGGAAAGGTGGCTAGCTTCTCTCATGGGAAAAAGGCCACGAGTCCTTACCTCAATGGTACTTATTAGGTTTGCAACACACAGGGATACAGGTAAGGCTCATCAATCAATGTCAAGCAGTAAGGGTCAAACAATAGATGACAAAGAACTCTGAGGGCCTATTTTGAGTAAGTGTCAGATAGCTAAAGAGCCATAAAACTTTGAGGAACAAACTCACTTCTCTCTTGGACTCCTTGGACTCTTATCATTTGATTGAGAGCATTCTAAACAAAACATGTTTCACAGGATTTTACCTATTCTTTCTTAGGCCTAATTGCCCTAAGGAACCCACCCTTCCCAGCACAGGACAGAACCCACCACCAGCATTATCTCAGGCTTAAGGCATTGTCTCAGGCTTAAGTCAGGCTGGGGAAGTAAGGCTGCCAAGAGATTAGGAGACATTTTGCAAACAGAATGAGGACTCAGGCTATGTCAGAATAGCCAGGGAGCAAGGGTCCATCATGCCCTCTTTGCTACAGCCCCCCGAGTCCTTCCTTGAGAGCCTCCCAAGTAATCATGTCTGGCTTAGGTTGCCCCCCTTCTGAGGGGCCTTACCCATCATTGACTAACCGACCAAGCATTGGGGGCCAAAGATGGATGAAGCAGAAGCAGCGCTCCTGCCAGGGAGATAAGCTTTGTCTCCTTAGTGGCTCACAGTCCAAAGGTCCCTCACTCAGCCTTAGCCACAGGAGGGGGGGTGCAGGCAGGGGGCTACCAACTCCTGAAACCAGGCAGAGCGGTTCCCAACAACCTGAACCAGTGCTCAAACGGAGTCATTGATGCTCTGCCTCTCCCTCCTTCTCTCAGCCTGGTTGCCACCGAGGTGATGATTTGCTCCTACGAACAGACGCTCTCCATGACTTAAGTCCCTGTCCTCAGAGCTGACTCTCCAAAGGGAAGAGCAGGATGTCAGAGAAGGTGACTGCCCTGAGGACTGTATGCCCAGCCCTGGACTGACTGCATTGTCAGGAGGTGGGGCTGGGGTGAAAGAGGCACCATGGCTAACAGTGCCCGTGGAGCCACAGTGGGTCAGGGAGGGCTGGTTCACCAAAGGAAAGGATGTTAGGGGGGGAAACGTGCTCGCTGTAGGATCTTCATGTCCCATTGTCTGGGGAGCAGGATGGATTACTCACCACCTGCAGCTGGGTGGCCCCTCCACGGATCACACAGATCTTCGGCCACACTGTGCTAAAAGGTTCAGTCACTCCACCTGCTTGGCCTATGCGAAGACATACCAAAGAGTTATGTTATTCCCCGCTCAGCTATCTGAAGATAATACACTTGAATATTTGTCCAAATTCCCAGAAGGCCTGAGGAGGATGGCTAAAAAATGTTTTTCATGATGATGACCTAAACCCGCAGCTGCTTTGAACAGGTACACATGTCTCGGTGTGAAATCTCATTTGGTCACCCAGGGCACCCCATCAAGACTACAATAAACTGCTCTTCAAGCCCATGGGAAGAAATGAGTTCCCAGGAACAGTAACAGCTCAGATTTCACTGTCTCATTACTTCCTCTGCTCACACGAGACTGCACCACTGAAGCTCCCAGGCGACGCCTTGGGTGGTGTTCTCTACTCTCCATTTCCCACCAGGTCTCGTGGTCTCCCATCTCCCAGCTCCTTCTTCACAGAGTACCTCCACTGAGGCCCTGAGGCTTGCTGCACGCCATCACCCTGCTGGGTCCCAGGCAGAGGCGGGCAGAAGGCCCCACTCCCCGCCCCGATTCACATGCTCATGTGGAATCAGGACTGTGTATGCTCCACGTCTGCTGTGAGAACAGCTCCTTCAGCCTCTGCCTGTGACCTCTCCCTCCGATGGGACTTAGACACCCGTCCGGGGGCTGGAGATGGGCCAGATAGCAAATCAACTCCCACAACTAGAGCTTCGCCATTAATTCATTCATTTCATAACATAAGCTGTATATACATTTTTCCTATAAACTATATATATTTTTTCCTGTAAGCTGTATATACATTTTTCAACAGTGCCTGGTATATCAGGCACTGTTTAAATTCCAGGGCATGACAATGAAAAAAAACAGACAAACATCCTTGCCCTCGTACAGCTTAAAATTTAGTTTGAAATACAGATAATAAATAAATAGAAGCAACCCTGTCTGGTATGGCTTAGTGGATTGAGTGCCAGCCTGTGAACCAAAGGTCACCATGGGTTCAATCCCTGGTTTGGGGCCTGTGAGAGGCAACAGATCAATGTTTCTCTTACACATCAGTGTTTCTCTCCCTCTCTTTCTCCCTCCCTTCTCCTCTCTCTAAAAATAAATTAATTAAATACAGTGGTCAGGGAAGGACTCTATGGACAGATGACATTTGAGCAGAAACCTGCAAGGAGTGAGCAAGTGAAGCACACAGGTCGGTGAGGAAGGGCATCCCAGGCAGAGGGAACTGCAAATGCAAAGACCCTGAAGGCAGACCATGCCCAGCATTTGGATGAACAGTAAAGCAATTAGTGTGGCTGGAGCCTTGGTGAGCAGTGGAGAGTGCAGGAGAGGAGCTGAGAGGCAGTAGAAGGGGGATAACCCAGCACCTTGCAGGTCACAGTGAGAGCCAGATCCCCCTAGAG
The DNA here is from genome assembly GCA_004027735.1 of Carollia perspicillata. Classification (NCBI taxonomy): domain Eukaryota; kingdom Metazoa; phylum Chordata; class Mammalia; order Chiroptera; family Phyllostomidae; genus Carollia; species Carollia perspicillata. Next base: position 6,763 of record PVKM010049669.1, read on the forward strand.
ATGTCTGAAAATACCTTTGAGCTTTATCTGGATTCACAGAGGAAAATGTAGGGTATGTGTAGCGGGGGGCATGGAGCTCCCCACAAGACTTCACATTAAAACTAGGCTTTGAAGGATGACCAGGTGTTTGCTGGGTAGGGGAAAGAAGAGGAAAGCATCCCAGATGGAGAGAGAAGAAATTCACAGGTGAAGAATGACAAAAAAAACCATGGCCCTGGCTGGTGTAGCTCAGTGGATTGAGCGGGGGCCTTCGAAACAAAGGGTTGCTGATTCGATTCCCAGTCAGGGCACATGTCCAGGTGGGCCAGATCCCCGGTAAGGGATATGCAAGACACAATCACACACTGATGTTTCTCTCCCTCTCTCCTTCTCTTCCCCTCTCTATAAAAATAAAAATAAATAAAAAATAATAAATAATAAAACATGTTCTGGGGATGGCTGGCCTTCCATCTGTCTGGAGTTTAGCGTGGGAGGGAGTCAGAGCAGAACGCAGGGCTCAGAAGTAACAGGGGCCAGACGGGGAGGGCCTGGCAGAAAGCAGCACCTCCAGCTTCGTTAGGAGCACACCCGCTTCCTGGAGAAGCTCATTAGTCCCTAATGAGCTGAAGTCACTTTGTTACCTTACGCAAAGGAAGCAAGCACCGCTCTAGGAGGCATAGGGCCCATCTCCCTGGTCCTCCTTCCCAGCCCACCTCCCTTCCCAAAATCCAGGCAGCTGCCTCGGGCCGCATCAGACGTGTGGATGTGCTTGCGGCTTTCAGACAGCTTTTCCCTGATAAGCAAGCTTTTTTACTTAATCTGGGAAATGAGGTGCTATTAAATTAATTTCTGAACTGTCATGGCCAGGAAGCTAATGACAGTGGAGTCACAGGTGGAGGGAGAGCGGGGGGAGGCAGACGAGACAGCAAGGAGGTGGCCGAGTTTGCGAGTTCCTGACCTGGGTCTGCCCACCGGATTCGTTCCAGCAGGTGGGCTTCCTTCTGCCCGCGCAGGTGCTGTGCTGAAGACACTCAGTAATTAACATAAGAAATAAGAGTCCCTGATAGCTTATTGTGCCCAGGGCCCTAACAATAATGGAAAGGCGGCCCACCTCTGCCATGGGGTGAACCCAAAAGTAATTACCAGGATACTTTGCGGAGTATTGAATAAGTCCCTGTAACTGGCACATTGATTTATATAAGACCCAGAGATTTTGAGAGATTTGAAAGAATATTAAGAATCAATCGATATTTTAATTTATTTCAGGGTCCCGGAGACTCCAGCTCGGCGGAAAACCGCCGGGAGGAAACCGTGACCTTGCTCCGTGGCTGGCAGGCGGGAGGGCGGGCAGGTGGCAGGGCGGCACTTGGACAGGAGCCTGTTCAGTAGCAGCTGCAGGGAGAGACTTCACTGTGGAATGTTCTCTTTCTGCCTGACATCAGGCAGCCACGGGTTGGGGGGCCCCGGGGTGAATGTGCTCTGGGGCCCGTGGGAGGAGACTCTCAGCTGGGAGATGTGGAGCTTGCTCCTCCCAGGACAGAGGCCTCAGAGCCTGGACAGAGGAGCCCACAGACCACCTTTCCTTTTCAAGGACACACTGCTGGGATCTGGGGGCTTCCTCATGGAGCCACTGGACGACATGACATCTTTCGGGGGGACCTGGCATGTTTTCCCTGGGGCCACACTCTCCCCATGCCCTTCCCACAGGAGGCAGGAGGTCTGTCCCAGCTCTCTCCGAGCACCTGAGCACCTGTCTCTGATCGTAACCATCCACACACCTGACTCTACTGTCAGACGGGAAGCTCCTTTTGGGCAAGGGCATGTTTGATCCCTGTCTGTGCCCTCAGACCCAGGCATCATGCCTGGAATAAGCAGATGTAAAAACAATGAATCAAAGAATGGTCAAATGAACTAACACATACACAAAAGAAATATTTGTTCATGAAATGTCTTTTAAAGGTCAAATGATATGTTTGGGTCAGTCAAGTTTCAGCAACAGAGAACACATCCACACTGGGTCCTGGGAGGAGTTTAGAAGGTCAAGACAGCCTAGGGAACTGGCCAAGGCAAGCAGTACCCTGGGGCTGGTAACAGGGTGTTATTATATTTATAACAAATACAAATGTGAGAAGAGACAGCTGTTGTCACCCCAAGCCTGGGAGCTAAGGGAGGAGCAATGACCCAACCTGGAGATGGCCACCTGACAGGAGCTGTGGCCTTTCGTAAGGGAGGCAGCTGGCCCCTCCCTACCTGTAGAGACGTCACTCTCTTCCCTTCCTCAAATCCCCTCCTTCTCTCCACTGCCCAAAGCCCATTGGAAGCCAGAGGGCAGAGGATCCCCTTTGTTCGTGTCAGACAGGGGTGGAGAGAGACCAGCTGTTAAATAACTCTGCCTATGCCATTCTGAGTTACCCACCCCATGACGAGGGCCAGGGTGGGCAGTCGGTCCCCACTGATGGCCTCACCCAGTGGTAGTAAGCAGGGCAACTTTGTCCCCTGGGAGATATTGTGTACTGTCTGCATGAAGTTTGCCTTTTTCAATTTGATGAGGGAAGGAGGAGGGATGTTACCGGCTCTTGTAGGGTAGAGGACAGAGATGCTGCAAAACATACGAAAATGTACAAAGCAGCCCCCACAACAAAGAATTATCCAGCCCACGATGTTGGTAGTGCTGAGGTTGAGAACTCCCCAGTCTAACAAAATGTTGCAGGTGAACCCTGGCTCAGGGCAGACACTGCACTGCCCTTGCATGGGCTGGAGACTGTCGTCCTCACTCTTCTGGAAAAGGTGGCATCCTTAGGTCTGACCCCAGAGCCAGTGTCTTGCCTTCTTGTGTACCTTAGAGGTGGTGCCACATTCAGGCAGAAGCCCCTCTGCTGTCGGTCTCTCCTCACTGAGAGCAGAGTCTCCAGCGTGGCCAGAATGGTGGAAGGACAGGCCACACGGCACTGTCCAAGCCACAGGCCTGGCTTTGTCTTCTCCCAGAGGCCAGACCACCTTCTCATTCCCCTCGTTTTCAGTTTTACATTCACACGCTGAAAACATTTGGTAAAAGTGAATCAAGTATTGCCATCTGTCTCTTATGCTTTTATTATATTTATAACAAAAAGAAGAATCAGGAGGAAATTGAATTCAGACTGCAAATAACGTGCTGCTTGCCTGGCAGCTGGGACCCTCGGAGCAAGGCCTCTCCCCAGGGAAGGGCCAGGCTCCGGGCGCACAGAAGTAGAGAGCACACGGAACGTGTTCCCACCATGCCCTCATGCTCTGCCCACCGCAGCCCTGGAAAGCAGGGCTTATTGTCCCCTTTGGTAGATGAGGAAACTGAGGCTCATCAAGTAGAAATTAGTCGTTCAAGGTTGTGCCCCCAACAAGTAGCAAAGCGAGATCTTCAGTCCTGCATGGGGCCTGTCGACTCCCAATGTAGACAGTGGTGCTTCCTATTTCATCCCGACCCCAAAGAGTTAACTCATTCCCACTGGGGCTAGGTACCACATTAGAAACTGTTGAATATAATATTGTATGTCAACTATAGTTTTAAAAACCAATTGGAGATTAAGTAAGTGTGGTCCTCAAGAAGTCTTATTTTTCTCCCTGTCACATCTTAGAGAGTTGGTCTCTCACCGGACCCTCTGGGGTCAGAACTGGGGAGAGGAAAAAGTTTCATTCATACACTTATGCCTCAAATGCGTACTGGGAGCCAACAGGCCAGGTGCTGCATGTGCGATGGACAGAGCACCATACTGAGCAGAGCAGGCGGTCTTGAAAAAGAACCCTTGGAACCAGACCAGAGAAGACCGTAGTAATGGTAGCCTGCATTTACTGAGCCCTCAGTGTGAGCCAGCTGCCGTTTCAGTATTTTACATTGTACTTTATTCCTACTCACTACTGTGACAGCTCTCATGTTACAGGTGAGAAAACATAAGCGGTAAAGGAAATTGCTCAAGGATACCAAATTTAATATTTGGGCTCTGTTCTGACACATGTTACATGGATGAACCTTGAGGACGTTGTATTAAGTAAAATAAGCCAGTCACAAAGAGGACGAATGTGACATGATTTCACTCATATGAAGTACCTGTAGAGCCGTATATTAAAATTCACAGAGACAGAAAGTAGAATGATGGTTGCCAGGTGACAGGGAAGGGCCGAA
>PVKM010049670.1:0-10896 GCA_004027735.1 Carollia perspicillata
CTGGGCTGGAAGTTTCTGTGAAAAGATTAATTTCAGTCCCAGATATACCTCCTTCTTTGTCGAAGATGGGTAATAACACTTTCACAATGAAGAGGTTGTGATGATTAAAATGCTATTATAGGAGTAAAGCACATAGCAAGGAGTCTGGAATATAGTAACAATAACAGTTAATGAAAGTGACTTTTCCGCTGTATTTAACTATAAGAATTATTGTCTTTAGTAGTAAAAAATCCTAGAGGGGGTACTATATGTGTACCCTCTTTATGTGCGAGGAAACTAAATCTTAGAGAAATGAACTTTGCTAAGCTTATTCATCAAGAAAGTATGTAACCAGGATTCATGCAGTCTCACACCAGAGTGGATATTCTTAACTCTGTTCTTCTTCTCTTCACAAATGTTAGTTGACAAATCTTTAATTGGAACTGAGACAAAAGCATATTTTTACCTGGCACTGAGATTTGATCAGACATTGCTTACTCATCATAGCCATAGGAATGGTCATGATAAATTTAGGTAAGATATAAGAAATGCCCAAGAGTATTCTCTACCCTCTCATTCATTCTGATTCTACACTTGGAGCATCTCTGTTTGTTACAGAGCATCTTCTTGTTGTCTTGCAGGTACAGAAAGCTAGTTTTAGTTGGTGTGAGAAGACAGGGAGGAGAAGGTATTTCATTATCTCTATCACAAACACATCAAGAATACCGACACTCATACACCTTTTGTAAAGGGAAGTCATTACAAACCTCCTAGTGAAAAGAGCAGCCCTTACCCAACCACACTTGTTGCAATTTAGCTCCATATTCCTAACCTCTAGACAAGTTCTCTGGCCCAGGCCGGTCAACACATAGTTATACATATAATTTAGTAGAAACTCAAAGAGACCATGATAGATCATGTTCAATCAGAAATTCTGCATGAGAAAAACTATGAGTGAATAGAAGCCATGAGTTTTGAAATAATCTACAAAATAAGGGAGCAAAAACCCTCCAGCATAGTTGACAAAAAGATTAGACTGGAATAAACCTGAAAATGAAGGCAGAGGTGGCATGATAGAAACACCGTTCAGCCCATGCACAGGGGAACAATAGCTGGGCCTTCTAGCTGCCATGGACCCTAGTGTCTTTCACGAGAAGCTTAGTGTTCAGAGTGTTCTCTTGTGGTCCCATAAAATTCTTCCTCCTTAACTTCTGCAAAGTAACCTCCTAGCACTCTCCTACTCCCCACTGAAATATTATATGTAACTTTCTCATTTTTAAGCAAAAGTATGAATGAAAGCATTTACTCTTCCCTGACTATATTGGAAGGTAGTTTGTGTCCTTAAGGAGAGAATTTTGGCTGCACACAGCTCTGGGCTTGAATCTCTTCTTTGACACTTACCAGCTATTGAGGGAGTGAAAGGAGCTGTTTTCATTAAGTGGTAATGACTAGATGAGTGTTTAGTCCCTTGCTTATGTGAATAAACTTGACTAGAAATCAAATGACAAATTGTTTCCAAGCCAAACTGGAAATAAACTGTGTAAATTGGTAATTTTGAAAGATATTAATTCCATAGATTTCACAGAGGAATATTCATCACTTTATATGAAAAATTTAAGATGAATGAGATTCTATTTGACAAGAATAAATGTTCTTGTTTTAGCAAAGCAAAATATTGCATTATTGTCAGCAGTAATACCTTTCATTTATTTTCATGTTTTCCTTGGGTTATAATAATTTTGAAAGTGAATTTTAAATAGGAAAATGCATCACTCTCTGAGGCTCATGGCAATGAGTAGCCAGCCACAAAAGAGATGTAGATCATCATTTGAGAAGTAGATCATCTTTCTCCCTGTTATCTAAACGGCTAGGGATATAATGTGTTTTAGAGTTAAAACTGAGAGGTGGCACTGGGAAGTTAACACACAGTCCTATTTTCCTTTCACTTATCACACTATTTTGCAGTTTGTAATTGCCTCTCTGTGTCCTAAACACCCTAAGGGCAGGGATCAACTCCTTTAACATATACAGCTCTGGAGCCTGGTGTAGTTGAACACATAGTTGGCATTCAATAAATGTTTGTTCAGTTCATGGATAAAAAATAAACTAATGATATTAAATCTCCTCCTTAATGAATTATGTGTCCATGATTATATCAATAGTCTTAAATTAATATTCCTAAGGAGAAAAATGAAGTCAGCAAATAATTAATGAAATTCATTATGTTTATTCCACTCATTGAGAAATTACTGAATATTTTAGAACCCATTCATTTATTGCTTTAAATTTTACTAGACACCTTGTGAAATAACGACAACAAAAATAGCTTCCATAATTCATACCCTCAAAATGATTAGAGTTTAAAGGTATATAAGCGACATGATTACTAGCAGACATACCTACTGGAGGGATTGCTACATATTTATATGATTCTATAACAATGAACAATTTAAGAAAAACGTGTGGTCTGTGGAAAAATAAAAGTTAAAAAAGTTTTTTGTATAAGCCAAGAAAAGAGAAACTAATCAGATCAAAGGCATGAAAACAAGAGGGGACTGGTTAAAAGAAAGGACCTAAAAGACAAATTAACATGAGAGTCAGAACAAAATCTAAGCTCCATGCTATTGGCCCTTTACCGAGAAGCTTTCTTCCAGAGGAAAAAAGCCTCAGACATCAAGTCAACTTGATCAATACACGCCTCCTCCTTGTGGGCAGAGGTCAGCAAATCCATCTTATAGTTAACTGTATTCAATGGGGGGTTCAGTTCCCATGATAAATTATGGCAGATTTTCTCAAATTCAGTGGTTTTATTTCTAATCTATCCTGTGGTTTTTGCCATAGGTATTGGCATTAAGTGATGCATCTATTCAAAATTTTGTCGTAAAAAGAGGTTACCAGACAGGCAGATTTAAGCTAATAAGAAATTGCCTCTCTAAATTTGAGCACACATCCTTACCTCTTCTTTTGTCTTTTTTGAAAAAAAGCTGATGACGGACTGAGCCAGGCAAAGGCAGGCTCCAAACTCAAGTGAGAGCAATCCATTAACCTCTACTTTGGCTTGCTATTCAACCACGGCTTTTTTAAATTTCCCATTTTGATTCCCATGGAAAAGAGCAAGGACAACAATGAAAGCAGGTTAAAAATATCTGTGCCCAAAAAATGGTATTGCAGAAGGCAACCTGATAAGGAAGGGAGTTTGCCTAACCTGCATTTTTTATGTATTTGTTACCTGTGGCAAGATTATGTGTCCTTCATCAGTGTCATGATCTTTAAAATGATGGGACACACATCAGACAACTGTTTGAGAGCTAAATGAAACAACAAAAACAAAGAACAACAAAACAAAAACAGCGCCGTGTCTGTCACTCAATACATGTTAGTTGAGTTTAGTACCTGTAAAATGCGAATAATACCCATTTCTTTTATTTGACAGGAATAAATAAAATGATATAAATATATTTGGAGGGAGTATTTTGATGCAAGTAATTTAAAACTCTACCCAAATTGTCTTACAACCCAGAAATCAAGACTTTGTGTTTGCCTCATTTTTCTGATCGTATTGACTGATCTGTGCCTCCTTGGCTCACTGGCTTCTCCATGGCAACACAATTCCAGACTCAGTATCCTTATTTTGCCATGACATCCAAAATAGAAGAGAAGTAGCTTCCCAGTGCTTTCTTAAGGGTAAAGGAAAGTTTTTCCTAGAAACCCTTGGAAACCTTTCATGTACCTTGACTTCAACTGGGTCATAATCCCATTCCAGAGCTATTCTTGTTATGCAGGACTATCAAGAACTGATTTGCTTAAGTTTGCATTCTTAATTCAATCAGTATTTCAAGTTGTATTACCTTCAGAGTATTCAAGCCTATCTTTGGCAGAGGGAGGGGCTTAACTTCTATGGAGCTAGATGATCTGATGTGGAAAGGTATAGATACCCAAAGGAAAATTAGCTTTCCTCAGGAAAGGGAAGAGTGAATAAATTATGTAGAAACAAATGGCATTATAACAATATGTGAACATCCCTGTATCTTTGCCTGGCATGTAACTGATGCTCAATGTAATCTTAACTAAAGAAACTTCGTAGTAGCTTATACAAGGCCCTTTACATTCCTAAAAGTGATAGGCTGAATGGTTGGCAGAGGGAACAGTGGCTCTGGTTTTTTTTTTTAATCATAAAATTCACCCAAATCATGCTTGCCAGTAGTCTCATACTGTTCTTCTTAGTAAGAAAAATTGCCAGTCCGAAGCATTGATTTCAGGTCTACCAGATGGAGAGCTGCTTGGAGAGATCAAAATAAATAGCAGACACTGGAATGAACTTTCTTTGGAAACAAAATAGCTGATGAAATTGGATGTACACAAGTGAAAACGACTTGAATCTTTACAAAATGGCAAGCAAACCAGCACAAATCAATATAAGGATGTCAGAACAATGCACCCCCCCCTTGAAAAAAGCAGTTAAAAAATAGAAGTTTAAAAGGCCGTTTGTCAATCTGTTAACCTCTATGTCCACATGTGTCCTTTTTCTTTGCAAACATATAACTTTCTAGGAGTAAAAAATAGAAAGTAGTTTCATACAACAAGCATGCTTAAAAGTGTTTTGTGATAAGTGTTTAAGTGTAGAAAAAACAAATGCATAAAAATCACTCTGTGGGTCAATGTTAGAACACTTAAGCTTGTTGATTCTTTCCTGGAAAACACATTTATTTACACATTTAATGGTTTTATTTCTACTGGACTAAGTCATCCGTTCTTCCCACAGTGGTTAACAAGTTATTTGTCATTTCTAGATGAAAGCTCAGTGTATTTCCTGTAGCGTTTGCATATGTTCTTACTGAAGTCCCTGCTCTGAGGAGCAGACATTCATCAGAGAGGGCTGGAACAATCTGGCCAGGTGCAGGTCTGGAAAGCCAAGCCATCGTCAAGCCTGAGACTTTCAGTGACATCTGCTGACCACAGCGTACCTCCTTATTGATCTTGCCCAAAAGCATTGGCCCATGACAACCACTCCATGCATTCAGGACTTGGTTAGTTAGTTTTGAGTTCTTACTGTTAATATTAGAAGTAATTTATTATAGTGTCATTGTTGTTGTTGTTGTTTACTTATAATATACCAAGTAGTGGTAATTCAGTAGAGTCTTACCATGATTAGTTAACCCAATTTCTGGCTGAAACTTTTCCAATGATGCCCTTCTCCTTTTACTTCCATATACTGTTTTCTCCTCCCTCTTTATTTTCTACTCTGCCCCTCTACCCCCTTTCCTCCAGCTCTTCTTCTCCACTGCCTTATTCTCTTCTTACAGTCCTTTCCTCCATTTGTACTTCTTCCCTCATCTCTCTTCCTTTCTCCATCATTAAATATTTATTGCAATGTTATCATAATAGAGCAAGAAATAGGAGTGAGGCAGTATTTATAGTAGGTAGTTTTAAGTAAGTCCCAACTTTGAAATGTGTACAGCTAGATGTACTAAAACAATGTTTCCAAGAAACAATTTCAGAATTGTTACAGAATGAAATTAACTATAATTTCTAGTCCTACATATGTATTTCTTTATAGCACAATGGCTAAACAACATTGCTTAATCATTATAAAATAAAAGCTGTCAAATTCTACAGATGTGGCCTTTGGAATTTCCAGGTTGTTTTTCAGGAGGCTTTTTGTGAAAGGTACGCTGACATTTCAAGAAGCAGGAAGTCCAAGTTGATGTTTTTCTCAGCTGGATAAATTTTCAACACACCACTGAGGCAAAGAATAACGTAACTCTTGCAATATCTTTACCCTATTTATATGAGGATTTTTTGCTTCCTAATTAGGTATTGACAGACAATTGGTATTTCACTCTTTCCCTTTTAAAAGCATGGCATGTATCTATAACATTTAACATCTTATTCTTAGAAAAACATAGATAGATCTATCTAATCAATTAGATTTAAAATCATTTAAAAATAAGTTGAAAAAATTGCTATGTTTTTTCATTGAATTTATTTTATCTCATAAGAGTTTCTTTACTAAATTTGGACAGAAAACAGTTTATGAACAAATAGAGTAGCCAGTTTCCAGTAGCAACAGACTTTGGTTGTCTGTTATTCTTACTCTAAAGTGAATTGTATTGAATTTCATGGGCAACACGTCTGGAATTTAATATAAAACATTTAAATTGTAAGTTAATTATCCCATTATTTTTCTTTCAGTGTGATACACACACAGAAAAAAATCCTTTTATTCTCCACCTAAGATTTGAGTCAAGAAAACACAGCAGAATACCAGCAACAGTTACCCATAGCAATATGCCAGTAACAACTACATTTTTTTCCTTTGAAGGGAGTCTTAGAAGGCTACTGTCTAGTGATGCCTGGCTAGTTCTCCACAATACCTTCCCAGATCCTCTTGATGCAGAAAGTTTTAGTGAGCAATGAAATGAGTTAGGTAGCCGTGTAATTATGTGTATCCAAGAACTAAAGAAGCTATATGCATCAACTCACCATAGGTTGCCCAGAGAAATATTGGCAGGTCTGCATAGTAGAGGAAATAGTTGTGCAAGCAGAGGGGGAGGTTAATGCATGCAAGGAATTTAATAGGCATCCTTGACATCTCTCCCCATTCATCTTCAGCCCATCACTAAACTTCACACGTTGGCCTTCTAAGAGCTCTTCATTTCCACCACCACTAGCCTAGCTCAGATTAGCATTTCAACCCATTGTCTATTCTGCAGACTAGGTAATGTTTTAAATATCATTCAAGTACAACAGTGTGGGGATTATGGGAAGAGTGGGGTGGGTGAAGATGGAAGAGGATATATGGGGGATAAATGGTAGTAGAAAAAATACAATAAAATAAAAAAAATAATTTACTTGTCTAAAACCCTTGAGTGATATTCCTTTACTATTAGGGCAAAAACACAACCATTACCATGGTGGACAAAGTCTTGAATGTCAGTGCTTCTTTGCAGGCTGGAAAGCCCTTTCCTCCTCAGACTCCATGCTGCAGCCACACCTTTCTTGTCTCAGTTCCAGCAACAGACGTTGCTCTCTTCAACCTCCAGCCCTTTACAGGTCTCTCCCGTCTTCCTGGAATACTCACCTCAGTAGGGGAAACTTCTCTGCCCTGTCTTATGGTATAGCACATATCACAACTTTGATTTATGAAATTGTGTGATTAGTTGATTAATATCTGCTCTTTAATGAGTGATGTGATAAGATCAGATTATAAACTCCAGGATAACTCATGTCGGTTGTGTCTACTTATAGTTTCCCTGTATGTAATATAATGCTTAGGGACTCTACTTTATGTATATATGAATAAATAAATATTCATGAAAGGAAAGTAAAGGATAGTAGACATGAGATCTGTTTTTTGGCATCAGGTAGACTGGAATTCCATTCTTGTCCTCCTTGGTGTTTATTTGTGTAACCTTGGTCTGGTTGTGTAATGATTCATAGATTCAGTTTTCAAAACAGCTAATAATGTGACACATAAAGATTACATAATGTCTCTATAAAATTACTGTCAGGAATGCTATGCCATTATGATCTTATTTTGTGCTGTAGTAATATTACATTAATCAACATTCTCATTTCCCTTAAGGGCAATTTATGGCAGGCTAGCTAAGTGAACAGTTAGTATGATGGTAAAAATGCAATTTTTTATTGTTGAGTATTTCATGAAAGATCTTGAGAGCCATGAGAGATCAAGAGTTGAACATTATTTTTGGCTCTCATTCCTTTAGTTGTCTGCACTATAACATTTTGGAGTTTGTCTACTTTTCCCCGTTGTCTAGGCTATGAAATTTTGGATTCTGTCTACTATGTCTACTATGTGGCTCTCTTTTAGCTGGCTCTGTTTCATCATTGGAGTGTCTCCACATTGTCTTCTCTTCTGCATGGAAGCACCAAGTGCTTACATGCTATGTATAGTGAGTGGCATAACAAGCATTCAATTAAGAATCAATATTAAAAGACAAAAACAATGATAAAATGTCAGCCTTCTCACAATACAATTTCCTAAAATGGCCAATAAACAAATATCTTTAATAAAAATGAATTTATTTTGCAATTGTACCTTTTTGAAATAAAGGGAAAATTAGAGAAGATTTATAAGAGATAATAGTTCTTTAATCAGTACATTCTCAGAATCTCAGGGATGTTCCCCTCAGTATATAAAATCTGAATTTTCTTTTCTCGTAGTACATCTACATGAATAGTTTCTGTGCTGAATCCATCAACCAATCACCCCTGAGTATGTTAGTCAGCCTGTTTCTAGACTGTGCCAGACACTATGAAAGGCATACAAGTCATGTAGTCCCTGTACATAAAAAAGCTATTACCAAGTTGAGGAAATAAAATTCCCATATGGATGAAAAAAAAGAGCCAGGAAGTAGACAAAACCTAAAATTTTATAGCATAAGACAAATAGAGAAGAGAAAGTCCCAATGAGTCTTTAGCTGAGCTTTTGTAAGAAGGGTAGCTTTCCTTGGGTAGCTAAAGATAATCCATTCCCTTCTGACTTCTCAGGTACTTTCTCTTCACTTCCTCCCCTGGGTTCTGCACTTTGTACCACTGCTTATTATCCTTTATTATGCCTCATTCCTTTGTCTTTCTGGTATTCTTCTGCATTGTCCCTGGCCTCCACTGTTGCATTATCCCAAGGCCACAGTGACCTGTAGCAGGACATGCATAGAGTTGTAGGGGTGAGGAAGAAAAGATAGGCTCAGATGGAAAAACTCTCTCCCTTGACAGGACTTACTTAAAACTCATACTAAACCCATTCTCCAGTATGGATCTATACTAGGAGTTAGCAAATTTTTTTCTGTAAAGCTCCAAATAGTAGATATTTTTGCTTTTGTTTGGGCATAACTATTCAACGTTGCCATTTAGCACAAAAGCAAATACAGATGATGCCTTAACATATGGATGTATGTGTCACCCAATCTAACTCAAGTTACAAACAGGCAGAAGCCCAAAATTTGACCCATAGGCTATGGTTTGCTGAGGCTTACTATATAACAGCCATTTCCTAGATCAGTGCTAGTCCCCAGAAACAAAGGAAAGAAAGTGAGAAGCATATCTGGTACATTTTGCTCCATCACTCTTCTTTTCTTCTCTCCTCTGCTTGCCCCAGCCTCATCCACACAAGAGTTAGAGGGTACGCAGGGAGAGAGAAGGGATCGATGGAAGGGGTGGGTAAACTCTGCCTATTTTGTTTTCTTCACACCTAGATTCTAATTTCAAGAACTTTCATTGCTTCTGTCAACCACCCTCCTTCCAAATGTCTTGTGCAAAATTCTCCCTGACCCTTCAACTCAATATTAACTTTCCACTATGCCTCTAACAAACACTTTCATTCGCCCCCACTCCTCCAATCCCCTCTTCTCCTGCCTCAGCAGGGCAGCACCAGTGGCTAACCCTGCAGGACATCTGGTAAAGACCTATGCTCCTGGCATTCAAAGGTTATTTCTGAGCCCATTTTTCTCATATAGATTTTGTTATAGAAGACATATAATTAGAATTGGGTTAAGTAGATCTCTATAATAGTCTCCCAGGACCATTTTATTTCTAGGGGAAAATAAAGTAGTTAGTTGGAAGTTCAAATTCAGTTAATCTTAATATAATGAATTTTTAGAATAGAAGCATTCATAAATTAGAAATTACCCCTTAATCCTATTCAAGCCTAGAATTGCCTAGTGTTGGGACTTTTTGAGTGCTCACAGATACGGTAACCAAAGCACTGACCATTAGTGACAGGTGGCCAAAGAAGGACTGTGTCCATGTGCTCTGTAAGCACTGTCCGGTCTTTGTCCTCCTGCTATTTCTATGAAGGATCAGATTAACAACTGGTACATCAATTCTCATTTCTTTTATCTTAACCTTTCTTTTATCCCCCTCCTTTGGGGAGAATTTTTCCTTGTCCACATTGAATTTTCTTGCCAAAGCTAATAGCCCACACTTACAACCTCTAAATAAATCACCATCAGTTTCTTGCAAGTTTGAAATGTTTACTTTTCTTCTTTAGTTTGTAGTAATTTACTTCTACTGATTTATGTATTTATGTATTTTCTTATAGCTTCATTGTGGTGGAGATATATTGCATTAGTGAACCATTAATGAATATTATGCAATAACCTTAATTTTCAAAGAATACATATGCTTACTAATGAGAAAAGTATAAGTGATGCACAAGTGTTGTTTTCTTCAGACAGTAGAAGAAAGTTCTCAATTATCAGTACTGAAGAATCAGGATCAGTTGATCATGAGGATTAGATCATCAAAAATATTCAAGGTCAGTTTAAATATTTGGGGCCTATTTATAGTTTAATATTTGTATCTGATGTTAAGAAAATTTACCTGCCAAGGCTGCAACATAAAGAACTAAAGCAGGAAATGCTCATAAGCAAGCCACCTTCTCCCCGACTTCTACTTTACTGTTTTTGGAAGCTGTGCTGGAATTGAGTGATGGCATCTGTTTTACTCCACTTGAACATACGTAAGTTTAGTTTTCATTCCTTCACCTCTTGATTTAGTGGGGCAGGATTCTGCATTGTCCATGTGACAGGCAAGGATCTACACTGTGCATCAGAAAATACTTTACAGAGAGAGTCCTGGGGAACTCCTTCCCTTCCATCTCCACCTCCAGAATGGGTTACAAAATCAAAACGTGTAAAACTGCCAGTATGATCAGTCGCAGTGACAACATATCTCTTCATGGTTCTCTGTGCTGAGAACATGAAGGGCTGCAATCAGATAGACCACAGGATAGGCAACTCAGTTCTAAAGCCTGTTTGTAGACAGATCACACAACTGTTTATGTCAACCTTGAGCTACAGATCAACTTTTTAGGGAACTGTTCACTGAAGTCTAACATATATAAAGGTTCCTCATTTTTTATGCCTTTAAACATAACCATCTAGTTTGATTCATAAA
>PVKM010049671.1:0-10895 GCA_004027735.1 Carollia perspicillata
GCCGGGAAGGGCAAATAGAGATTGGTGGGAAGGCTGGGATGGCCTGCTCATTTATTGTTGTCTCTTACCTCAATATCTTTTAAATTGGATTTCTCCCTGTGTGAAAAATTGCCAGGGGCAAAAAATTTGGTAACGCACAGATTACTGCCCTCCTGCTTGCCTCCATCATCAGCTGTGGATTGAGATGCCTGGTAGGTAGATCTAGAGAAGGTCCTGTGACAAGGAGGGAAAGTAGAAGTTTCTTGTGCAAAAGAAACTTTAAAAGAGATTTTTAAACTTAAAGAAAGAAAAACAAAAGTCTAGTTTTTGTCGGACTGACTGGTCATTGGGAGAAAAAGTAGATACTGAATATTCGTTGGCAATTAAGGGTATGTAAAAGGAAAAAAATCAAAGGACTTCAGGAAGTGTGGAAGGAAGAGACTACGAAAGAGAGAAGCTGCTCTCTAACTATTGGCTTGGCCAAAACGTTCATGTGGTTTTTTTCCATAAAATAAAAGACAGTTTTCATTTTCACCGATAACTTTATTGATTTGGATATTGTGAGTGTGTTGGCTATCTCCTGCATGGTAGAATATTGATTGTTCTCAGTTACTGTCTTGATTTGATCACTACCAAATTCAACTGGTCTACCCTACCATAGAGCATTGTCCAGTGAGAAATTTCTAGCACAAAACTTTGCAAAAACACTTTTGACACATTTGATTGGTCACAGCACCTAAAAAGTATAAGATGGCCCTGGCCGGTGTGGCTCAGTTGGTTGGAACGTCATCCCATTACTAGAGGGTTGTGGGCTCAATTCTCTGTCTGAGTGCTTACAATCCCAGGTTGGGGTGTGTCCAACCGATCCAGGTCTGAGCATGTACCTGAGGCAACTGATCGATGCTTCTCTCTTGCATCAGTGGTTCTCTCTCCCTCTTCTTTTCTCCAATCTTGCTTTTGGAAGACAAGCTTGGGCATCTTCTTAGACTGTTAACTCACTAAGATCCAGAAGTGCAGAGACAATTAGGGTTTTGGCTTTATCTACATCTAATTTGGTCTTACTCTGAGCTCTACTCACTGGTTAGCAGGGGGAAGATTTTGAACTGTGCTACATTTTAAAATTAAAAATGCAAAGTAATGTCCATTGTGTTCAAATTTTGATTGGAAAAGGCAAACTCTGGACTCTACTGCAAGGTCACTGCACACCAACATGACAGGCCGTAGCTGGCCTATGGATGTCTGTCCAGTGTCCACACCCCAGTGACACTGAGGTCAGCCTAGGGCCACTCTGCCTTACCCAGTTTTCCCACTAAGTTGATGTGCCCACACCTGACATTGGTGGGGGCAGCTAGTCAGTTTGCACTTTTCAGTGTCCAAGACAGGCAGCGGAAGCCAAAGCCCGCCATACTCATTGTTCCTGTGTGTATACACTGAACTTCCTCTCTGGCCTGAAGCCAAGGTGGGAGAAGGTAATAATAAGACCTGTGCTTCTGACCCATCGGTCCTCCTCTCTTCCTCCTCCTACACCAACCCCTCCTCTGCCCCTGAGCTCATGGCTCACAACCACTGTGGTGAGCAAAGGTGTCTCTCCTCCACAACATAGGAGAACTCTGAGGGGAAGAAAATCACCTGATCATCCCGCCAGGAGTGAAAGGCCTGTTTTCCACACTTCCATTGATACTTGATATTGTCTACCAACCAGGTGAATGAAAAGGGGTATTTCACTACTGTGGTCATTTGTCTTTTACTTGCTAGTGAAGTTTCTTTTTCTATGCTTGTTGGCCATTTCCATTTTTTTCTTTGTTGAATATCAAAGAAAAAATTGCTCATTAAAACAATCATTTTGTCTTTTCTTCTCATAAATTTCTTTCTAAATTATTTTGTCTTTAATTTGTAAATTTTTAAATAAATATATTATGATCTGTTAGATATTATTTAATTTCATTTATGTCTTTAATATTTAAATATTTATATAATTTTACTAGTCAGTTTAATCTTGTTTAAAAATAATTTGTGGATTTTGTGTTATGCTTAGAATTTTCCAGTCCACAGTTAAAGAAAGAGCTTCTTAAATTTTAAATAATTTTATTTATTAATTTGTCATTTTTAAATCTGTGACATTTGTGATTTATTTTCCTCATGGTAGCAAGTTTGGAGCTGAGGCGGGGATCTAACAATTCTTCTTCCTATCTTCTCCATTATCACAATTTTATTTACGAAGCATCTACCTTTCTCTCACCTATTGAAATGCCAAGTCTGTAACACAACTGAATTCCTAGAGACTGTTGTGGACGAAATTTTCATTTCTTATTCTCTCTCTGTCCTCCAAAGAGGGAAAATCGTGTTTTATGATTGGGGAGAGTCGGAAATCCTAAACACTGCCAGGGTGACGTTTCACTTTAGGTGAGATTATGCATACTCATCCCTTCATTCTGCTGCCGGGATCGGCCTACCTGGCAGAGCCCTGCCTCTCGGGGTTTCCTGCCTCCTGCGTGCAGCAGCCTGGGCTGAACTAGCTCTTTGTCTCAGCTCCTCAGCTCGTGGTCTCCACTCTGACCAACCAAATCAGCACGCCTTCAGCTGGGTAATCCTACAGTGTCCGGTTCTGCAAGGACCTGAGGGGGAACCTCACTGTGAGGACTCATCTAGCAGAGTCTACTGAGAGCAGGGCACTGGCACAGGGGGCGGCTTCATTCTTGCTCAAGTGTTGATAGTGACTTTTTTTGTTGCCTTTTTGCTGTAAACGTTTTTTGGGAGGAACCTCCGAGTAGGAAGGTTGAGATGTGGGCCTGGGAACTCGTACTTCATGCAGTGAACACTCCCACGTGTTTATTTATTTTTCTGGTGATCTTCTTGTGCATTTCTCTGTCAGCACCAAACCTGATACCACACTATCCTGCGGAGTGACAGCTCAGGTAAAATGAAGGCTAAGCTCTGAGGTGGCCCATAAAGCTAAAATTGCCGTTGAAAATGCTTTAAACTGACCATGAAGTGCTGTGTACAGAGCCCTGGGCTCCGTGAGCTCAGCCAAGACAACTTTTCCTCCGTCGTTGGGTCTAACCTGTTTCCCCACTTGGATACTGGGGAGACAGGATAGTTCTCTGTAGCGGTAGTGTTGTATGAAATACACATGTCTTTAACATTAGACTCACACTCGGTTCAGTGAGAGGCTCACACGGTGAGAGACCAGCAACCGAGACTTTGGGAAGCAGCAGCGCTCTGCCGCCTTCCCCTGCCACTCTGCACGGCAGCAGGCTCGCCGGCACTGTCTGTATTAGTGTGCCGTGCTGCCATAGCCAAGTCCGACAGACCGAGGGGCTTCCACAACACACATTTCTGTCCTCCGAGTTCTGGAGGCCGGAAGTCCAAGATCAAGGTGCCAGCAGGTTAATTTCTTCTGTGGCCTCTCCTTGGCTTGCAGATGCCTCCTCCTTGCTGAGAGCTCACACCGTCCTTCCTCTAGAGTGTGTGTGTATCCAAGTGAATCTCCTCTTCTCATAAGGACACCTGTCAGACTGGATTAACGCCTGCCCTACGATCTCGTTTTACTTTAATTACCTCTTAAAGGCCCTTCTCCAAGCATAATCACATCCTGAGGTGCTGGTGATAGGATTTCAACATATGAGTTTTGGGAGGGGGGACAAGTTTCAGCCCATAATATTGTTGAAATCTCTCAATCAATCCATCAGTCAATCCATCTCCCAACTTCATTTTCTTCCTCCATCTTAATCTTTCTCTCCCTGCTCTTCCTCTGTATCTACTCATTTAATTTTCACAACACCCTACGAGACAGGTATTATTCTCACCCCCATTTTAAATATGAGGAAACTGAGCACTTCAATGTTACATAACTGCTTCAAGTTCACACAAATTAAGTGGATGGGTTGGTATTCAAACCTGTATGACCTGACTCTGGAATCCATGCTCTTAAGCAATAAGACTACTTATGAAATATTTTTGCAAGTTTATTTTTTTGATAGGAGTCTGGTGACATTCCATAGGTTATGAAATAAACTCTTTATGTCATTTTCTAATGAGTCAATCTGTTATGTAATTTTTCATTTTTAATGTAAGAATTACTTATGAGTGCTTTTACATTTCCAAGTAGATTATGTGGTTATACCCTTTGGTAGTTTATTTTATTTTTGTTGTACATGATGTGGTATGTTCAATTGCTATCTATCTACCTAACAATCTATCCTCTACCTATTTTGGACAAAAAAAAAGGGGAGGGGATTTATGGAAAGCAATCTCATGGTGTGATCTGATCATGAATTCCTAACCGGGCAGGTCTTAGTCACACCACAGGCCTATAGCTTCTGTAGTAAAAGCCTTATCTTTGCCTAAAGCAAGCCTTGCCCATTGTTTCTGCGCTTCTAGGTTGGCACACCTTTGAGATAAGCATAACCACTGTGAGGGGAGCACAGAATCTTAATTCTCCTGTGACACAGAGCCCGCTTTGCTTCCTCCCACTTCCGTGTAACCTTCCCTCCTTAACTTCAAATACATGAAAGGAACTATAAAACTGTCATTCTCTGGAGCACTTTTTGGAGCACTTTTCTGTCATTCTCTGGAGCACTTTTCTCTGGAGCCAAATTGCCAATTTGGCTCAAATAAACTCTTATAAAAATTCTTTACATGTCTGCATGTTTCTTACATTGACACTATCAACTACCTACATGAATGTGTTAAGATTTTCTTTATATCATAGCCTATAAATAATTTCTGTAAATAGTGTATAAATATTTATTTTTTTTCTGTTTTATAAAATGTAGTATGTCTGTTAAATAAAGCTTGTTGTAGAATTCAAATACTCTAACCATATTAAATCTTTTTCTACTGAATCTGTTACATTTTGATATAAAACTTTAAAACTCATTGTGATGTTATCAAAATTTCTTAAAATTCTAAATGTTTTTCTTTATACATCTTCACATAGTATAGTTTAGTGTATAAATATATATGATTGTTGCAATTTCTTTAGAGATAGTGTTTTTAATCAATACAATTTCTCTTAGCCTTAGTTGATGCTTTAACTTTAAAGTGTACTTTGTGTAATATTAATATTACTGCTATTTGTCATTATTAACATTTTCCTGATATTTCTTGCTCACTTCTTTATTTTCTGCCTTTTCCTTCATCATTTGTTGTATACACCTTAAAAACAGACTCTAGGTGATTCTTTCACTGTCACTTAATCTGTCTTTTTTTATTGAATATAAGAGATAGCAAAGGGAATAATTATATCCATGCACATTATTTATTGTAATTAATGCTATATTCAATCTTTCTTTTGACATCTTATTTTACATTTTATGTTCATTGTGATTTCTTATTACTTCCATTTTTCACCTTTCCTGCCTCTTCCTTATTTGATCTTTTTTGGGGGCAGGCTCTTTGTTTCTCCAGTGATATAAAATATTACATCTAAATATTATTCTGATAGTGGTTATCTTTAAATTATTATGAACATATTTTATTCTACATGCCTCTATCAAAGTTAAGAATTAAAATAATTCATGACCCCCAGCCTTCAGAGCCAAGAATTTTAACATGTATTTACTTAATTTTTCTTACCCTTATCACATGGTTTTAGTTAAGTAATTTAGACTCTTATTCATATTTATCCCTCTCCTATTTATTCCCTAAAATTAACGAATTTTCTTATTTTAAAGTACATTTAATTGATTATGCTATTACAGTTGTCCCAATTCTTTTCTCCCCTTTATTCCCCTCCGCCCTGCACCCCTCCCAACAGCGTTCCCCCTCTTATTTCATGGCCATGGATCATACAAGTCCTTTGGCTTCTCCATTTCCTATACTATTCTTCACCTACCCCTGTCTATTTTGTATCTACCAATTATGCTTCTTATTCTCTGTACCTTTTTCCCCATTCTCTCTCTTCCCCATCCCTGCTGATAACCCTCCATGTGATCTCCATTTCTCTGATTCTGTTCCTGTTCTAGTTGTTTGCTTAGTTTTTTGTTTTTTTGTTTTGCTTTTTTAGGTTCAGGTGTTGATAGTTGTGTGTTTGTTGTCATTTTACTGTTCATAGTTGTGATCTTCTTTTTCTTAGAGAAGTCCCTTTAATATTTCATACAATAAGGTCTTGGTGACAATGAACTCCTTTAACTTGACCTTATCTGGGAAGCAGTTTATCTGCCCTTCCATTCTAAACTGATGCAGACCCTGGCTCATGGGGTCCGACACACTGTGGATGGGGGAGGACATTCACACGGACTATCAAGTCCTGTGGAGGAAAAGGGTGGGCATGGCTTTTTCTCTCAAGGGGAGCCATGTCAAGGCCTGTCATGACCGGCCTTTATTGGGGTTCTCAGCACCTTACATGATGGTCCTCATTTACTAAGCACAGGTTGCTTTAGGTGGTTACCTTTTACAGCAAACAAAGGAGAGGATGCCGCTAATCACATCACAGAAGAAGGATATTTGCAAATGAAAAGAAAAAAGTAGTTGAACTGGTTACACTCCATACTGGGGAGATTTACCATGGATTCTAGGAAGTCACTCTGCAATAAATGCTTGCTGCAAATCAGGGTGAGGGAGTTTTTAGCAAAAGCAAGACTCAAAGTGGCCTAGGTACATTGCAGCCCTGATTCCCCACGGGAGAATCTATCCGTAGACGTGGATCCTGTGCATCTCTGAGTGGGAGCTGGGCCCACGCCACGCAGAATCATCTCCTACACTAAACCATAGCTTTGCTCTGGATAGAGTAATCTTGGACATAGGTCCTTGCCTTTGAAGACTTTGAATACTTCTTTCCAGCCCCTTCTTGTCTGTAAGGTTTCTGTTGAGAAATCAGCTGACAGTCTTATGGAAACTCCTTTGTAGGTAACTGTCTCCTTTCCTTTTGCTGCTTTTAAGTTTCTCTCCTTATCCTTCATCTTGGGTAATGTAATTATGATGTGCCTTGGTGTGTGCTTCTTTGGGTCCAACTTTTTGGGGACACTCTGAGCTTCCTGGATTTTCTGGAATTCTATTTCTTTTGCCAGATTAGGGAAGTTCTTCATAATGTTTTCAAGTAAGTTTTCCATTTCTTGCTCTTCCTCTTCTCCATCCGGCACTCCTATGATTTGCATGTTGGAATGTTTAAAGTTGTGCCAGAGGTTCCTAATCCTCTCTTTATTTTTTTGAATTCTTGTTTCTTCATTCTGTTCCAGTTGAATGTTTATTTCTTACTTTTGTTCCAATTGTTGATTTGTTAAAATACAGTTTTCTGTCTTTCACTCCCATCCCAGTCCAACCCTCTAGTGCTCCCCTCCTCCCTCCCAATTCCACCCCCCCTTAGTTTTTGTCCATGTGTCCTTTATTTTGTACCTGTGACCCCTTCCCCTTTTCCCTTGAAATTCCCTCCCCTCTCCCCTCTGGTTACTCTCAGTCTGTTTTCCATTTCAATGTCTTTGGTTATATTTTGCTTGCTTGTTTGGTTTGTTGCTTAGCTTCCTGTTAAAGGTGAGATCATATGGTATTTGTCTTTCACCACCTGGCTTATTTCACTTAGCATGATGCTTTCCAGTTCCATCCATGCTGTTGCATAGGGTAGGAGCTCCTTCTTTCTTTCTGCTGCATAGTTTTCCATTGTGTATATGTACCATAGTTTTTTGATCCATTCATTTACTGATGGGCACCTAGGTTGATTCCAGCACTTGGCTGTTGTAAATTGTGCTGCTATGAACATTGGGGTGCATAGGTTCTTTTGGATTGGTGTTTCTGGGTTCTTAGGGTATAATCCTAGAAGTGGAATTTCCAGGTCAAAAGTCACGTCCATTTTTAGTTTTCTGAGAAAATTCCATACTGTTTTCCATAGTGGTTGTACCAGTCTGCAATCCCACCAACAGTGTACTACGGTCCCCTTTTCACCACAACCTCTCCAACACTTGTTGTTTGTTGCTTTGTTTATGATGGCCATTCTGAATGGTGTAAAGTGGTATCTCATTGTAGTTTTAATTTGCATCTCTCTGACAGCTAGCAATATTGAGCATCTTTTCATGTGTTTCTGGATCCTCTGTATGTCCTCTTTGGAGAAGCGTCTATTCAAGTCCTTCGCCCATTTCTTAATTGGATTGCTTGTCTTCTTAGAGTAGATTTGTGCAAGTTCTTTATATATTTTGGAGATTAAACCTTTGTCTGAAGTATCATTGGCAAATATGTTTTCCCATACGATTGGTTATCTTTTTATTTTAATTCTGTTTTCTTTGGCTGTACAGAAGTTTTCTATTTTGATGAGATCCCATTTGTTTATTTTTTTTCTTTATGTCCCTTGCTCTAGGGGATAAATCAGTAAAAATGTTGCTGCATGAACTATCTGAGATTTTCCTGCCTATGTTCTCCTCTAGGATTTTAATGGTGTCACGGCTTATATTTAAGTCTTTTACCCACCTTGAATTTATTTTTGTGTATGGCGTAAGTTGGTGCTTGAGTTTCATTTTTTTTGCTTGTAGCTGTTCAGTTCTCCCAACACCATTTGTTGAAGAGGCTATCTTTATTGCATTTTATGTTGCTGCCCCCTTGGTCGAATATTAATTGACCATAGAGACTTGGGTTTATTTCTGGGCTCTCTGTTCTGTTCCATTGGTCTATGTGCCTGTTTTTATGCCAGTACCAGGCTGTTTTTATTACAGTGGCCTTATAATACAGTTTGGTAACAGGTATTGTGATCCTTCCTAGTTTGCTCTTCTTTTTCAACAGTGCAGCAGCTATTTGGGGGCATTTATGGTTCCATATAAATTTTTGAAGTGTTTGCTATATGTCTGTGAAATATGCCATTGGTACTTTAATAGGTATTACATTGAATCTGTAAATTGCTTTGGGTAGTATGGACATTTTGGTGATGTTAATTCTTCCAATCCATGAACATGGTATATATTTCCATTTGTTTGTGTTTTCCTTGATTTCTTTCTTCAGTATTGTGTAATTTTCTGCATACAGGTCTTTTACCTCTTTGGTTAGGTTTATTCCTAGGTATTTTATTTATCTTTTTGCTATATGAAATGGGATTTTTTTCTTGATTTTTGCTTCTGCTGTTTCATTATTGGTATACAAAAATGCCTTTGATTTCTGGATATTGACTTTGTATCCCGCTGGTTTGCCAAATTCATTTATTAGGTTGAGCAGTTTTTGGGTGGAGTCTACAGGATTTTCTAAGTAACTATCATGTCATCTGCAAGTAATGACAGTTTTGTTTCCTCTTTTCTGATTTGGATGCCTTTTATTTCCTTTTCTTGTCTGATGCTGTGGCTAGGACTTCCAATACTATGTTGAATAGAAGTGGTGAAAGTGGACAACCTTGTCTTGTTCCTGATTTTAGTGGAAAAGCTTTTAGTTTTTGCCCAATGAGTATGATGTTGGCTGTAGGTCTCTCATATATGGCCTTTATTATGTTGAGAAATGCTCCCTTTATTCCCACCTTGCTCAGTGTTTTCATCATAATTGGGTGCTATACCTAATTGAATGCTTTTTCTGCCTCTATTGATATGATCATGTGTTTTTTGTCTTTGCTTTTGTTTATGTGGTGTATTACATTTACTTATCTGTGAATGTTGAACCATCCTTGCATCCCTGGGATAAATCCCACTTGGTCATGGTGTATGATCTTTTTAATGTATTGCTGGATGCGGTTTGCCAATATTTTATTGAGGATTTTAGTGTCTATGTTCATCAGCGATATTGGCCTGAAGTTTTCTTTCTTTGTTGTGTCTTTATCTGGTTTTGGGATTAGGATGATGTTGGCTTCATAAAAAGAGTTTGGGAGTCTTCCATCCTTTTGAATATTTTCAAATAGTCTGTGAAGGATAGGGGTTAGCTCTTCCTTAAATGTTTTGTAGAGTTCTCCTGTGAAACCATCTGGTCCTGGGTTTTGTGTGTCAGGAGTTTTTTGATTACTGCTTCAATTTCATCTGCTGTTATTGGTCTGTACAGGTTTTCTGCTTCTTCTTCACTGAGTTTTGGAAGATTATATTTTTCTACAAATTTTTCCATTTCACCTAGGGTTTCAAAGTTCTTGGCATACAGTTCTTCATAGTAATTTCTTATGATCCTTTGTATTTCTGTGGTGTTAGTTATAATCTCTCCTCTTCCATTTCTAATTGCGTTTATTTGGGTCCTCTCTTTTTTTCCGTGGATGAGCCTGCTTAAGGGCTTATCAATTTTATTTGTCTTTTCAAAGAACCAGCTCCTGGATTCAATGATCCTTAGGATTGTGGTTTTTGTCTCTATGTCATTTAATTCTGCTCTGATCTTGGTTATTTCCTTCCTTCTACTAGCTCTGGGCTGTCTTAGTTGTTGTTCTTCGACTTATTGTAGGCAAAGGGTTAGGTTGTTTGTTTGAAATATTTCTATCTTCTTTAGGTAGGCTGTATTGCCATGAATTTCCCTCTCAGGACTGCCTTTGCTTTGTCCAATAAGTTTTGGGTTGTCATGAGTTCATTTTCATTTGTTTCCAGAAACTTTTTGACTTCTTCTTGAATTTCATTCTTGACCCATTCAATGTTTAATAGCATGCTATTCAATCTTCATGATTTTGAGTGTTTGGCTTTTTTTTTTGCTTGGGGTTGGTTTCTAATTTCAGTCCTTTGTGGTCAGAGAAAATGCTTGATATGATTTCAATTTTCTTGAATTTGTTAAGACTTGTTTTGTGTCCTATCATGTGGTCTATCTTTGAAAATGTTCCATGTGCAATTGAAAAGAATGTGTATTTAGCTTCTTTGGGATAAAGGGCTCTTTCTCTCTCTATATATATATATCAGTTGAGTCCATTTCATCTAGGGCTTTGTTCAATGTCACAACATCTTTGTTGATATTTTGTTTGGAGGATCTGTTCATTTTTGACAGTGGGGTGTTAAAATCCCCTACTATAACTGTGTTGCTGTCAATATTCTTCTTAAAGTCCTCTAAGATTT
>PVKM010049672.1:0-10894 GCA_004027735.1 Carollia perspicillata
GTGATGAGTCTGTGACTCACACAGGCCCCATCACGTCACCACTCCTGTCGCACAGCAGAGTCCCCTCTGAGAACCGGGAAGGAAACAGGCAAGCAGCTGGGCCCGAGGTGGAGGGGTCCGAAGGTCTCGCCACAGGGCCGACGCGTTTCCACGGCCCCGGGCCCACTGGCTGCACACGGCTCCTCCCTTTCCCGCTCACGGCCTTCTTACCCTGGAGGACTAGCCCGACCCCGTGACCCCGAAACCTCCCTGCACAGAGCAGGGCAAAAACGACCCACCGCACAAGTCGGCACCTCTCCTCCTGTGAGTACTCACGTAAATCCCGTCGGCGGCGTCCAAGTCCACGTCCGTGAGGCGGCCGAGCTCGGCAAACAGTGCAGAGTCTGGGGACGGAAGGAAAGAGAGGTGAACTGTCCACTCCGTGTTTGGACACGAGAATAAGCACCCGTCCCGAGGCCAGCTTCTCCGGCTCCTCAGATGCCACTCCTACTATTGATAATGCTACCTCATCAATTACCATTATTGATAAGCTGCAGCAGAGGGAATGACAACTAATACAAAGCTGGGTTCTAATTTATGTGCCGCTGTCCACGTGACTTTGATCTTGTGAAGGCGGTCTTCACCCCAGGGGTCTAGAAACAGGCTTCGCGTCACGTCACGCCGGACGACCCGGTAGCAACCCTCTGGAGCGGCCCTCCCACCGGTTCTGAGACGCCTCTGGGCTCAGCACCAAGAGCGATGGGCTGGTCAGCAGCGAGGACTGCAGAGGACCAGGGCAGCACGCGCACCGTGCGTCCGCCATCCGCGCGGGAGGTCGCGGGAGGACGCACTTTCGGCCTGAACAATGGAGCGCTCGCACATCTCCACCACTGGGGACAGCTCGCCAGATCGGACGGAATCCCCATCTCCCCGTGAGACTTCCTTATGAACCGAGACATGTAGGGGCACAGACACAATCCTCGGGAAACGAGGCCGAACCTTTCCGCAGGGGAAGTCAGGACGCTGCCCGACGTGAGACGCGTGCCTTCCTGGCACGCTCGGAGCGCCAGGCCTCTCCCGAGCCGGGGGCGCCCTCTGCAGCCCGGGCGCCGCACACCAGACTGCGCGTGCGCGGGAGCCACGCTGCCCGAGCAGTACCGGCTGGACCGACGCGGAAACGTTCCCCGACCACGACCGTGGACCAGACCATCCCCGAGCAAGCGAGTGTGGGTGTGGCAAAGATGAACGCTCCTCTCAGCTCTCAGGGGAAACCGCCTCTGCGGACAGGGCCTCACGGCAGCGACGGCACCACACTCAGACCCCGGGACTGTGCGTCCCCTCCCCAAAGAGAGGCCTGCTGACCGGCTCCTAGGAGGGGGGCTCCTCCAGGGCTGAAGCAGAGAAAGTACGAGACTGGACATCTCGTGACGGAAAGTGAGCAAATCCCAGAGAATGATGGGAACGTGTCGAAAGAATAGAAGAGCCACACGAATGGTCAAATCTGGGGCAATCTCGGCAGCAAAGTACCAGAGGGCCAGTCCCAACCCGCTGACTCTGGCGGGGCTGGGCCCACATGAAGAGCGAGCGCACAGGGGCGGCTCTCCCCGCGGCACGATGTCGGTCACTAACGGAGACAGGGAGACAGGGAGGGCCCCACCTGGTACCGCAGGGGCGGCTCAGGAGGCGGCAGGTACCAGCGGAGCCCCGGGCTGCTGGGCGCAGGTCTCACGGGGAGCAGCACACTGACATCATGGCGCCCGCTCTCTCCTGAATCGTGACTTTACGGTGGGGAAACCGGGAAGACACCGACGTGACCACACAGTCAAGGTGACCGTCACCTCGGGACAGGTCAAGGGCGTGTGCTCAGATGTTCCGTGACTCTGAGATGAGGACAGCGTCATGTCCTAGCGTTCCACCGTGGCGCACGCCAGCCTCTGGTCACAAGCAGCGGGGGGCAGGTCCAGGTCCAGGGTGCCCTGCACTCTTCAGGACAGTTGAGGCCACGAGAGACGTGACTGCAGAGCCATCCTGGACGAGTGAGCCAACGCGGGCTTGCAGGGAGCATCCTGGCCACAAAGGGAAGGGAGCGGTGTGCGTGGTGGCCGTGGGGCGGACGGCAGGGCCGTGGCAGTGCTCGCGTCCTGGCTGGGAGGGGTGTGTGGCAGGAACACGGGGCACCCGCGTCTGGGGAGACGGGGCACAGTCTGCGGTACAAGTGAGGGCAGCACATCCCGAGAGAGAAACGGGGCAAATGCGGTAAAACTTACGTTAGGGAGTCTGTGCGAAGGGCACGCGTTAGCTCTTTGCACTGTTCTTACAACTTTTCTGTACGTCTGAAACTACTTCGAAACTTAAAACTTAAATTGAAGAGTGCGTGTGTGTGTGCGCAGATCCATAATCTAACCCGCCAGCTCGTCCCCTCCGCCGCTGCTGCTGCTGTGAGCCACCGGGACTTGTCCACGGCCCCCGAACAGGCCCCTGCTCTGTCCTTGCCCGACCTTCAGTCCGTCAGCCGCAGCGCAGCTGAAGGAGCCCCGTGGCCCTCGGGTGTCAGCAGGAATCGGGGTTTTCACCGGGGAAAGAAATGTGTCGTCGTGCAGACGGCGAGAGAGGGCTCCGAGCGGCAGGACAGGCCGGGGTCCACGCCTTCCGCACCGCGCGTCTGCGTCCTCCTTCGGAGGCCGGCCCTGGGGGGCGGTCAGGAGCCCCGCGCTATTGGCTACCACTGGGAGGCGGTGAGAGGAGGGGCCGTGGGTGTAGGAAGAGCGAGTGGGGCAGGACGGTGGCCGCTGCTGAATCTGGACGAAGGAAACGCAGGTGATCGCTGCTCAGGCCTCTTCCTTTCCCGTGGCTTGTGAGCACTTTAAAAACCAACAGTGAGTCCAGAAACACCTGCACGTGGGTGTGGAGGATCCCAGAAGCCACAGGAGCAGCCCTCAGAGCCACGCCCAGCCCACGCTGCTGACACTTCGACTTCCCGCAGCAGCAGCCAGCTGTGGAAGCGCGTGACCTCAGCCCGCTCAGCAAGCTTTCCCGCCTGACCTCACCCTAACCATGTACCGGTCCTCTCACCAACTTCTCCTAAGAAGGGAAACGGCTCCGGGGTCCCTGGTGACATCAGCAAGGGCTCTGGGTGGGGCGCGGAGCCTCACTGCAGCGAGTCCAAGACATAAGGGGGAGAAACGAGAGTCGGTGAACACGGACGTTCTCGCACGGAACTTGGCTGCAAAATGAAGAAGTGCAGCGGCAGCCGGAGGGGAAGCAGCCTCCGCAGAGGGCCTGGGGTTTTACCGCGTCGCTCTCTGGACGGGAGAAGCAGCCCCACGTGCGAGCAGACAGGCGGTCTCGGAGTGCAGACAGAGGCCAAAGTGCTCAGCAGCATCCCTGCGAGCAGGCGGGGCCCGGGCCCGGGCAGCGCCAGTGCTGGCTTTGGCGGGAGCCAGGGGAGAGGGCAGACACGTGCAGATGCGGGGACACGGGGTGGGGGGGTGCACTCCTTCTTCAAAGGGAGGGGGCGAGGCACCAAAACTCTGGGTGAGGGCGAGGACAGGGGCAGAGGTTCTGCGGGTAGCACAGAAGGGTCTGTTTCGGGCCGGCATGGCAGATGGAGAGCGAGACCAGCCGGCACGGCTCACCGTTTTTCCAGCCATACTCTGCTCTCTGAGGCAGACGTGGAGCAGGCAGATTGGATTTAACCAAGGTTATGGTTTGTCCAAGAAAGAACGGCCGAATGGGACACAAGGACTGAAGCACGAGGGGACGGCTCCTGTGACCGTCCCCGGAAGTCAAACTGGGTAGGGAACCGGAGACACAAGGGGGGAGGGGCTGAAAAAGGGCAGAATCTCCGCAGCAGGGCAGGTGCTTTGGAAGTGGAGCACTGGACAGGGCAGGGCTGGTGAGAGGAGCAGGCAGCCAGAGAGGGATGTCTGAGGCTGAGCCGACAGCCTTGGTACAGGCAAGGGCGGAGGGCAAGGTCACGGTGCAGAGGGTGTGTAAAGGGTCCTGGAGAACACCAAAGTCACCCAGAAAGCGTGACAGGAGGTGTGCTGGAGAAAGTCACCGTGAGCGGGAGCTAAAGCCGTTCATGCAGTGGGGAGAGGGGACCAGCAATCTGCAGAGGACGGAGGCGTGAGGCGGGGAGGACAGCCTCCTGGGACAGCGTGTGACTGAGACCTGCAAGCTTCCGGGCAGGACGAAAGGAGAAGGCTCCCAAGGCGACGCTCATCCCACTTTCAGAGGCCCTAACACGGGTCCAAGAATGAAAGCGGCCACCTCGCGCCAGGGCTTTCGGGAACGCAGCGGACTCGGGTCTGGTCAGTGTGAGAAGGCAAACCACCTTCACAGGGGAGACGCAGTTCCACAGTGCAGACGGGAGCGCCTGGTCTCGGTGAGTGTGTCTCCCATGTGGCAGGAAAAAAGGCGGTGTCTACACAAATGCATGAGGTGCGAGGCAGAGAAGGAGGAGAGGGAAGACACACGGACGACCCACGAGCCTGTGACATCAGCCCTCCACCCTCACGCAGATTAGAACTGCCGTGAGGGACCACGACACTGACCAGACCCGCTAAAACCCCAAACGCTGACCACACCCAGTGTGGGCGGGACGTGGACGCTCGTTCGTTGCCGGTGAGCATGCAAACTGGTGCAGCCTCTTTGAAGACAGCTGGCGAGTTCCTTGCAAAGCTAAACATGCGTACGCTCCCCACTCAGCCTGGCGGTCGCTCCCTGGTCCCTACCCTAATGGTCTGAAAACTCACATCCCTGCACGCAAACATTCATATGTAACTGTCAGCACGTGACAGCAACCAAGATGCCCTTCAACAGGCAACCGGACAAACTATGTGCCGTGTCCCAGCAAAATTCACATGCTACGTCCTGACCCCCAGTGTGACGGCACCCAGAGGCAGGGTGGCCTGCAGGAGGCACCGGGTCAAATGAGGTCATAAGGGTGGGGCTCCCATCCCAGAGGGCTGTGGCCTTCCCTGACCACAAAGATCTCCCCCACTCCCTCCCCCTCTCTCCGTCCCTGTTTTTCTCTCCCCTCCTCTCCCTCCCTCCCAACTATAAGACCTTCCAGAAACCACAAACACTAGGGAGGCGGTGAACCATCAGTGGTTGCCTAGGAGGGAGGGAGGGAGGGTCGGGCAGGTGGAGCCCGGGTGTGCTAGCTCCGGGAGATGGCTCTCTGTGACACTAACAGTGGGCCCGTGACACTCTGCACTTGTCAGCACCCACAGAACATCCGCTCAGGGTTCACCTTCATGTACACCATGGACTCTAGTTAATGGGGGTGCGTCAGTACCGGCCCATCGGCTGTAACGAGTGCACTACTACACAATGTCACCATGGGGGGAAAGGGTGTGTGGGGGGGGGGTGAATACGGAACTCGGTGTGCTGTCTGCTCAGTTACTCTGTAAATCTAAAACTGCACTAAAAATAAAGTCCATCAACCATTAAAAATCTCTGTGAAATTCAACTTCCAGTGTCCACAATGAAGTTGTAATAACGGTGGCGCCCAGGAATTGCAACAGAAACATGTGACTGAAAATATTTACTATCTGGACCTTCGCAGAAACTGTTGACAAAATCCTGCTCTGTATTTCATCACCCAAGTTAGAGGGAGGGGGGCCCCCATCGCAAGCTGTCCCAGGCTAATCAGTTCAGTTAAATCACCCAGTTGTCAGGGTCACAAGCAGCACCAATTACATAAGCTGACTCTAAATGTAACTGCTCAGCTTCTAACAAACAGAACAAATCAACGAAGTACCTCCAGAAAAGCCATCCAGTCTGCTGAGCAACACTAGCAGACAGAAGGGCTCCACTCTAGCGCCTGCAAAGCTCTCCGACGTACTCGGCACCCAAGGGACCAGAATCACCACGTTCCATAAGAGAAGGGTGTCAACGGTTTGAAGAGAAAGCCGGGAAAACACGGGAAACGGCCCGTCCCAGGAGGGCAGTCGCCGACTCCAAGGCCTGAATGCTCCGCTGAAGGACATCAGGACCAGGGGTCAGGGTTTGGGCCAGTCGGGAGGGCGCGGCCTGGGGATCAGGAGACAAACAGGGCACAGCGCTCTCGGGAAGCGCCCTGAACGTCAGTTTACCAGGTGGGAAAACAGCCCTGAGGACCCTCTGTGACTCGGGGGATCTGGATGAGGACCCGACCTGCGGAAATGGCTTCCGGAAGCGGTCCAGCACAGAGACCGCAGCACGGGCTGCGGAGGTGGGCAAGCCTGCTTCTGGTCCTGCTTCTGCCACTCACCGGCTCCGCGGCCACGCGCTCCTGCCCTCTCAGCCTCAGTTCATGCACGTGGGAAAGACAGAACCTCACCGGACTGCTGGGAGGGCTGAGCACGATACTGCGCGCGAGAGTTCCACAGGGCGCCTCGCGCGAATGCGAGACGGCACCTGCTCCTGTTTCTGCGGTGTCCGGCCTGAGAAAACACTCTTGGGACAGACAGTCAAGTTCTTCCAGCAACTGCTGGGTTCAAACCCAGGGTTCAAACAAATCTGAACGCCGCATAATTTAAAAGAAGTTCTGCCTTTGGAAAACCAAGTGAGGACTTCAGCTCAATAAATGGAACTGAGCTCACACTCTTGCTACCGGGAACGGTGGTCCCAGGGGAAAGATGAAGGCCCGAGTGGGTTACCCGCAAACGCCAAGCGGGGGAGGGAGATGGTGTAGGCTCGGCAGCCCTCCGGGACCTACACAATCCCAGATTCCCAAGGAAGCTGGAGAGCAGTACTGACATTAGGTCTCAAGATCATAAGCTGGATTTGGTTCCTCCGAGATGATCACATACTCCTTCACCCCTCCCCGCAAACTCTGACAAACTCTGGGAACGAGCCACGTGTAACCGGGAGGCCCCGAGCTTTATCTGGGGAGCAGTGAAGGCTACATGCCCTGTAGGTCCACCCAGGTGAGCGGCCCACAGCCAGGCGCGCGGGTCTCTGCTTCTCTGCTAAGACAAACGACCTCAGCCCGGAGCCACAGTGGACGCTGCCAGACGAGCACCTGCTGCACACTCATTCTTGCGCACACACGCACACACTGGCACACACGTGTACAGACATCACGCAAACTTAGTGCACAGGTGTGAGGTACAAACAAGCACACGCATGCACGCACGCGCACAGCACATGGACACAGACACGTGCATAGACGTACAAACACACGAACGCACACAGATAACAGTGCACACATGAACGCGAACGTGCAGGCACGCACAAGCACATACACATGAACACAGGATAGCACAGGTACACGTCCACACGTACAGACATGCGCGTGAGAACAGTGTAGCACACAGGTACGCGGGGGCACACATACAGACACGCGCGCACACTCCACGGCAGTCACCCGTCCCACGCGCCGCCACAGCCCCCTGGCCCTACGCCGTCCTCTCCCCACAGAAGCCCCGCCGCGTGGGCGCCCAGGAGCCAGTGACACCGACAGTCATTGCCATCAGGAGCCGGGCAGCCCGCTCCCCAGGACCACGGACGGGAGCCGCGCCCGGCCTCGCAAGGCAGACAGTCCCCACCTGTCACCGCCGCGGGCGGTGAGGGAGAAGCCCCGCCTCGGCCCTTTCTCGCACCCCACTCACCCCAGTCTTCATCCGGCCGCAGAGGGGGCCCCGGGCTGAAGGGCGACTCCATGCTGCGGGAGACGCCGCCCGCGCCCCCGAACGCGCGCTGCGGCCCGTGGAACTCAGCGGCTCACGCCGGGACGGCGGCGAGCGGCGGACAAAATGCTGCGCAACGCGGGCGCTACGGTGGCCGAACGCGGACAAACCGCCTCGAAGCGCGAGGATCCCGTGCGAGCCCGAGCGCGGCGACTCTGACCTCTCCCTTCCGAGCTGGCAGCGCTTTCTGTCCCGCTGTTCAGGGGGGAAAATGAGACACGTGGTAAATAGTGCGTCGCGGAAACAAAAGCTACTGGTAACATTAAAACAGGAAAGTAAACCCCCTCCTCCGATAACGAAGTACGCTGCCAGGTGGGCGGGTACTCGAAGGACCGGGCGGCCACTTCGTAGGTCACGTAACTGCCTGACCGCCGTGCGGTACACCTGAAACCTGTGTAGAAGAACTCCGAATGCCCACTGCGAATGAAAAGTTAGAAATACACAAGGAAAAGTGGTGTCGCACTGCGAACACGCGGGCTGGTTCCCCGAAAACGCCCTCCTTCCCAGGAGCTCCCGGCCGCCGGGGAGGCAGAGAGCGAGTCGGTACCTGTTTCCGGGCAACTCGCGAACTACGTTCGAGTCCTCCTCGGGGTCGCGGGGTCGCAGGGAAAGGAAGGCGCCCCGCGCGGAGCCCCGCGCCCGACCGCGAGGAGGAAGGACGCCCGCAGACTAGCAAAGGGGACGGTCCCCACGCCCAGAACGGGGAGGGCGACTGCCAGCGCGCCTCCACGACAAGGTGCTTTCCCTACCTTTTCAGGCCCGAAACTCGGTGGTGTGCAGAAAAAGAAATCGACTCCGACTTAACACTCGGCTGCGTTTTATAAAAGTTTCGAGAACGCCACTGAATAGGATTCGTTTTTAACGCGTGCTCAGCGGGCAAAGTTGAAAACACCCTACCTTAAGAACACGTATACCCTACCTTAAGAACACGTATCCCTTACCGCCCAGCGCAGTCTTTCCCACGCCCCACTCCAAAAAAAAAAAAAAAAAGACCGCTTCCCAGAACCCTCCGCGCGCCCGGTGGGGCGGTTGCCTCCGATTGCGTCGTCCACAACCTGGGAACAGCGTGGGGCCCCGCCCAGAGAACCCGCCCCGGGTCCCCTTGCTGCACCGCGATTCCTGCCCTCATCAGTTAACTGACCGGTTTTCGGTATGGTGACGTTAATACCACTGTCATTCTCGTGCAACTGCGAGGTCAAAACTAAAACCAAACCAGCAAAAGTTCTCTATTCCGTAGCCACCGGACACCTTTTTTTTTTCTTTTCTTTTTTTACCTGTCTTTTTTAAATAGCCGTGAGTGAGCTCCAGCAAGCTTTGATTTTTTTTATTTTATTTTTTATAGTTGGTCAGGTACAGTTTTCTGGAATTTTTTAACTTTCAAAAATTGTACCTTCAAACAGCGAAGATGATTATGAAACGAACACTTGTGTACCCACCACCAAAGATGAACAAATATTAACGTTCTATTTTCGCTTTCATAACGTAAGAAGTTAACACTAAACACTGTGAAGTTGAGCTCCGCTTTCCCTTCCATCCACATAGGCAGTGTCTATGAGTTTTGTGGGAATCATTCAAGTTCATTTTTACTTTTTTATTTTACGCGTTTAAATATGTTTATAGATACATGTATTCAGTGTTGTTTGGGGGGTTAAGGTTTATGTAAATGTACTATGCGCTATTTTCCAAATCACTTTTCTCATTCAGCATCACTTTTGGGTGACCTATCGTCTGTAAACTGTTATATGGTATTTCCTTGAATATATATCACAATTTATATCTTCATTTTCCTGATGGACATACGAATTGTTCAACTTTTTACTGTTACACAAAATATATTTTCGTAGGAGTCTCCTCGTGCGTACATGCAGGCAGGTCTAAGATACATGCTGGGTCACAGAGTGGAGTATTAGTATTCGCCACATTCAACCAATTTGCATCCTGGCTGGCAGTGATGAGTTCCCTTTGGTCCACACTCTCACCAACACTAGACACAGTGAGGCTTTTACTTGTGAAGGCTGCGTCTACAATTCACAATGTCCCAACAAGTAAAGTTGTGACACACCTTTCCATGCTTATCAAACCTTACTTCCCTTCTGAGAATTTCCCATCCTTCTCTTTCATAAAATTTGCTGTTGAATTTATTACATGTACATCTTTAGACAGCTCACACTGTTCATTTAACTGGTGTGTATGTGCGAATCCTTCTAGGCCAACACACATCTTTGTTTACAGGGTTTTTGTCCCGTAGGTTTCATTTCCATGCAGTCAACATTTATCCATCTTTTTTTTTTTTTTTGCTTATGATCTCTGCTATTTCTGTTTTGCTAAAGAAATACTTCCCACTCCTGAGGTCATTAAGATTTTTTAAATATTCTTTTCATATCTTAGAGGTTTTTTACACATTTTTTGATTTGGTTATTGCTGAGGTATAGTAAATTATTGATTTTTATACAGTAAATTTGTATCCAAAAGTCTTGCTGAATTATGTGATTCTAATATTGTCTGAAAATTTTCTATGTAGAGTAACTTGTATGCAAACACTAACATGATAAAATTTAGCTTATTACATAAGCTAACATTGTGGCCTTTTTAACAATTAACCTTCAATATAGAAAATGTTAAACACACGAGACATGACCCTGTCACTTGTCCTGTAGAATTTCCCACACTGTGGTTCTGCCGGTTGCGACCTCATGGCAATTTGTTCCTGCAAACTGCCGGTTAGGTCTAGAACTTTGATTAGATGGTTTTGCTTTTGTTACTTTTCTCTAAAATTTGCAAGAATACTTCACAGCATCATATCAGGAGGCACATAATTTCTAATTACCTCACTTTTAAGTTAAGATTTATTGGTCAGGCTTTTTCCTTTTTAAGTCTGCAACTTTTTCTTCTTATTTTATTGCAATGGCTAGGACCACTACTACAGTACTGAAGATACAGGCAATAGTAAGCATCTTTTTACTTGTTCCCAACTTTAATGTAAAAATTTTAAGTTTTACCATTAAATAAGACTTCTTTTCTGGATGAAAAATGGAAAATAAAAGTAGTCTGAATCCTGCAAACATTGGTGGATTTATAACTAGTTTAAAAGTTGCATTTTAGCAGTTGTACTAGATGTTACATTTTCAGTAAGACATCTTCAAGATGTGTATCACCCTCAAGTGTGAACCCAAGCATAGAACACAGAGGTTAGAAGCCCAGATTTGGGAGTGAGCCAAATCTTGGTTCTGGTGTAG
>PVKM010049673.1:0-10891 GCA_004027735.1 Carollia perspicillata
AGGTGGAGCGGTCACCAGTGACTAGAGAAAGCCCTCAGCCAGAATGTCAGGGTTTTACAGATGGAAACCAAGGGTCAGTGTGTACTGGAATGGTCACTGTCCAAGGTAGTATGGGCAGTACACCAACAGCATCTGCTACAGGGCCCTTTTATGGGGAAATGTTGATTCTAAGCCAATGCAGACAAACACCATTGCATGTTCTTTCCTCTTCCTCCATTCTCTTCCTCCCTCTCTCTTCCTCGCCCCCACTCCCAGGATAGTCTTAATGAGCATCAAATAGACTATCAGATGGCCATTTTAAAGGCTTGCTTTTGAGATGCACATTAGTGCTTAGACTCTTCTAGTGCTCATGGATGTCTCAAAGGCAAAGTAATCTAAATTATCTGTGCCTTGGCCTAATTATCTGTTTAGCAGACTCAAAACTTTTGGTTAGCCCTGAAGGGGAAAGTCTAGATGCTGCATAAGAAGAATGTCTGCAGCGTATAACTCATTTACTGTCATATGATTCCCATGGCACCCTACACATCTCCTTATTTTAGTATCCATCACATTGTAATTGTTTCTTCTTCATTATCTGTCTTCCCCAAAAGCCCATAAATTCAATGGGGCCAGACCCTCTGATTCTTTACAACTCATAGTAGGGACACATAGTAGGGACTCAATCACTACCTTTGAATGCAAGAATGAATTAATGAATAAAAATTATTAGCATCATCCATTAGGCAAAATAGCTGGGGGCTTGAACTGATATTACTTAAGAGGAAACATTTTGTAAATTAGAAAAAGGTATGTCTTTCTCAGGCAGATAAAGCCCTGAGCTAGGGCTCACTACATATCAAAAGAGATTCAGCCCCTGCTCACCCATCAGCAGGGTGCCTCTGGTAGTCATAAGAGATGCATACTGATTTCCCTGGTTTTCTTTCTTTTTATGAATCAAAGGATTGAAGTATATGAGGTACAGCCACATGACCAAATGAACAAAATCAGGAGTGAGCCACCTCTAGGTGGAGGCCTTTAACAAGTAGTGCCATATTAACCAACAATATCCTGGCTGGTAGAACATTGATCAGCCTGTATCCCTAAAATAAAAGTGACATATGGCAGAGAGCCCAGCTAATCCACAAAAGAATTGTGGCATAAGGTAGAAATACACTTTTGTTGTCCAAAGAGTGGGGCTGTTTGTTTCTAAGGCATGCCCATTCCATGCTGACTGACACAGGGCACAATCTGCAGCCCTGTATTCACTGGCTCTGAGTAGATTCATGTGACCTGTCTATTCTCTGCTTTCATGAACTGCTATGCACACTACAGCCTCACATAGGCACTATCCTCTCTACACACAGAATCTGCAACGAGCATTGCTTTTCTATGTGGGGAAGAAGACAGTTCATGAACTCAGATTTAACTCCTTCTGCCCATGGAGGCCCTTCTGAAATCCTGTAACACAGAAAAAAGGAACATGCCACATGTTGTTCGGAGGCCTAATTCTTCCTTCCTCATGTAATTTTCAGAACAACTCCTTGACCATCAAGGCTGCCACTCCCCAGGAGGTCAGAGCTTCAGGCTCGTGATTAGTTGTAATACTACAGCTATCACTGCTAATTAATGGTCAATGTTCAGCTTAAATTGAAAACAGCCAATCTCTGACTCCTATACTCTAAGTCAAACAGACACTTCCCCATTTCAAAAGTGTACTTCATCTTAATAGTATAATTTCATTAAAAAAGAAAGACATCAAGAAAAAAATGGCATTCTCCAAACTGGTTGGGTTATCAAAATTAAAAGCATAGAAAATTAATAATATGGAATAAATATTATTATAGAAATGCATTTAATCTCACATTAAAATATAATTATTTTAAACCATGGCTGTCAGAATTAAAATGTTAATAGTATTCAACATAAATCCTCCTCCCCATGAAGGAAGAATCATTGTGCAGGCACATTAACTGTTCCATTCACTTTGGAGATGCTGCCTGGTAGAGCATGTTAGCGCAAGTCAGTGTTAATCCTGATGTCTGATGCTGAGATGTGTGTTATATTACTTTATGTGACTGAAAAATGGGAAGCCTTTATGTCGGATTACAGGCCAAAACAATGACCTCCTCTTGGAAGCAGGGTCTGGGATATAATGTGGTGTCAAATGGGATTCTAGGACAGAGCCTCTGCAGGATTTGAAAAGAACCAGGTTTTTTATTCAGACACATTCATTCACTAAGAGAATGTTTTTGCCCCTTGACCTCTACTTATCTCTACTTATGGCTAACCCACAAAGAAAAATAAGCAAGAGAAACAGACTTGATTCACTGTGGGTTGGGGTGGGCATGGGAGAATGGCCATTCAAGATTTGGACTTGGATGGACAATGGTGGAAATATACTAAGCTACTTCTTCACTGCCATAATCAAAGTTTGGTACTACGGTATTTGCTGTGCTCATGGAGCCCAAAGCAGTGAGCAAGAGTATGAGGCTCCACAGGGGCTGGGTCAGGAAAGGGGAGGTTGAATGGATTTGGGGCTTGTCAGTATGAGCCTAGGAAATTCCTTGGCAAGTAGAAGGGGGAAACTGAGACAGATAGTTAGACAAACACCAAACAATTTACAGCCAACTACTAAGTGGCAAGATCTTACCTTCCCTAATCAAGGACACTTAAGAGCAAATGATTTACACAATCCAGACCAGAGCAGAACTACCTCAATCCTGGTCCCTCTCTGGTAACATTCAATGAAGATAAAACTGACCAGAGAATGACCCTGATCTCTCTGTATACTCATTTTGATTTATCAGCATATTAAAGAGTACACCTAAAAAGCTGATGAATATTCTATTGAGATCCTCTCCTGAGACCTCCCTTAAAACTCCTGCCTTTAGGAAGCATATAAAAACCCTTAAGACAAAGGATCCTGTGCAAGCTCTCCCCTGAACATGTCTATACTTTCCCCCACTTCACTTCCTCCTCAGGTGTGTCTCTTTCTTCTAAACCCTAAGGGTCCAACAAGACTTGCAACCAGGGGAACAAGGGGCAGCAGCAGCTCATCCAAGGCTAACCCCCTGAACCTCCAAGGGTCCTCCCTCCTTTTGCCTAACTGTTCAGTGAGCCAAAAAGCAGCTGCACCTAGGCTCACTCCTGTTCTTGTGTTCTTGCTTCTTCCATTCTAAGCCCTTCCTTAGTTTCACTGTCCCCAGCTTTAATAAACATACTCTTAACATCACCTAGACTCATGTCTTGAGATCTTTTCTATGTGAAGTTAAGAACCCACACATTCCAGACTGTGACAGGGCAGATCATCCTAAGTCCCAGTCCCTTTCTGGTGACAGATTCAGTGCCTTCTCTATGCTTACTGCCTTCAGAGGTGTTCTTCTTACATGTCTTTTACATATCAGTGCTCTGTGAATGATGGCATATGAAATATGGTTCTACACTTAAAAGGGTTCATTGGTTCAACAAATATTTGCTAAGCACAGACAATACACCCCTAAATAAATGAGAAAATTTCAGGTAGTGATGGATGGTAGACAGACAAGAAAGCGTAATTATGGGATAGAGAGTACCTACAATAAGAGCCATTTTCATATACGGCAGACAGGGCAAGCCTGGGTGAGAGGGTGGAATCCGAGCTGAGACAGGAATAAGTAGAAATATCCCACTATGTGCGGTCCAGAGGAGAAACATTCCAGGCAGAGGAAGCAGCCAAGACAAAAACCCTGTGGGAGGAACAAACTCAGTGTTTCAAAGGACAGAAAGAAGACAATGTGACTCTAGTTTGGTGAGAAATGAGGCATTAAAAAGATGAGACGGACAGATCATAGACTCAAACAAGGATTTCATGTGTCATTGTCAGGGGCACAGAAGGCAATGGAAGGATTATAAAAGGGGCATGATAAGATCTGTTTTAAAAGACTCTGCCCCAGGAGAATATACTCTTGAGGGTAAGAATATAATTTTTTAGGCATGAGAAAATGAAGGCCTGGAAGAGAGATGGGGTAACAAAAATGGTAACGATTATTTGGATTTGGGATATTTTTAGAGGGAAATCTGATAGGTCTTGATGATCTGAAATCACTAAACACAGTTTGAAAAAGGGAGGGACAAACTTGTTGTGTGTAGGGAAGGAGGAGGGGTGATAATGCTCAGAAAAAACGGAGTAATTGCACATTCACAGACAGCTTCTGGCTAACTGATTTACAAAGGACCAACATAGCATTGTTGCGGAAAAACGAACTCTTACATGATCTGGGGTGATGGAGTAAGCCTTTATTACACGCGTGGGCCCAGAGGAGACAGCTTCCAAATTCTGGGCCCCAAGGAGGAGTCAGGTGGGTGGTTAAATACCTTTGCAACAAAGTGGGGAGGGGAGAGATCTCGTGGTACAAGCAGGAGATACATAATTGTGAAAGCCAAGGACACAGGAGAGGAAGGGAAGTGGTCTGGGGCCCAGGACAAAGGAACAGCAGGAGAGCATCCAGGGCCCCGGGGCAGGGAATCAACTAACTAGTCAACAGGTGATCATCTGAAGCTGGGAAGCCAGCAGGGAGCCATCAGGGGCCAGATACAGAGTGCCAGCTTCAATTTCTATCGGTATTTTAAATTTCTACTACAGTATCTCTGGGCTGAGATCATAATGCTTGCCATTGCCTCTTCTCTCTATACCGTTTTTTGCTTCCTAATCTTTCAGATAATATTGAGTTTCATGTTACCACTTTTTGGACTCTTTGTGTGTGTCTAGATTACTTATGTTCTTTCTTCACTTGCAGGTGGCCATAAACAAAATAA
The DNA here is from genome assembly GCA_004027735.1 of Carollia perspicillata. Classification (NCBI taxonomy): domain Eukaryota; kingdom Metazoa; phylum Chordata; class Mammalia; order Chiroptera; family Phyllostomidae; genus Carollia; species Carollia perspicillata. The sequence goes on from PVKM010049673.1 coordinate 4,774, forward strand.
CCTTCTTTTGGGGGGCATTCTAGAACAAATACTGGGTTTGTGAACTTCATCAGTGTGGGAACTGCCTTTTTCCCCATTCACAAGCATTCCATATAAATAGCATCTAATTAGTTAAAAGACTACAAATTCTACCATCAGAGCAGTGTATAGTAAAATCTGATGGCTCTAATTATCTAAACAGTCAGCAGAACCACTTTCTATCTAATAAGAGAATGAGTCATTAATGGCAGTTTATAAAGATTACCCACCTTCTCTTTGTTTGCTATGGAGTTTGCCCTTCCCATGTTAAAATTTGGACATACTTCCTACTTGAATCTAAAAAGGCTGATTTCTAAGTAGTTACTGAAACAATACAAGATTAAAACATAAGTAATGACCACATTCATCCTCAACTAACATTACTGTAAAAGGAATTTATCACAAAACACATAATTATATTATAAATGAAATATCAAGACAAAAACTGTCCCCCGTGTAAGTTTTCTCTTTGCTCATACACTCAGAAATGAAAACAATTTTCTCTTCCTGATCCTGAGTGTACCACTGAAATGGTGACTTCGCTTGCTTTCAATCACTTTGTTTTATTTTCTGATTACCTTATCTTACCTTCCACTTTATTTTTTGCATGATTACTTCAATCTTTTTATCTCAAACCAGAGGAAAATCTATCCATTTCACCTTTTAGGTATACTTCAGCTAAAGAAAATCTATTGTGTAATTCAAAATTAGTCCAAAATTCAGTACACACTTACCACATTACACACCTCGTGGTCCTCTGGGAGTTTCACTCTTACTCTATGAACAGAATCCTCCATGTTCCTCCACCTTCCCCATATCTCATTATCCCAAGTCTTAGATAAGCCTATTTGTGTTCAAAATGCAAAGTTGCAGATGTTGCGGCCAACAGAAAGAGTGTCAGGATGTTTACTGAACTTAAGGATGTGGTCATGGTCCAGGATGTGCTTACTTAGGCAAGCAGATAGCCATCTGAGTGTTACTAAGGAAGAAAATTTTTTGCCCCTGAGCACATTTCAAACCCACCAATGATGACTGACCCCTTTGTATTGCTGAGCCAATCGCTAACCTCCACATTCGCTTCTGTGCCCGGCTGGCTTGCTCGAGTCCATAAAAACCCTTAGTTGTGAGCGTTAGGCGCGACTCTCATTTGCAGCTCTGAGGAGCACTGTGTCTCCGGACACATTCAGAGAGTCCTGCGCAGGTAAAGCTTTGGCCAATAAAGTAACATCTTTGAAATCCTGAAAGTCTCCGACATTTGTTCTCGCGATTGGTAGATTCAACAAAGACAGCTTGAAATGTGTCTACTTCAATAACTCTATTTACAGTGAAAAAACTGAGTCCAAGAAAAGGTAAGGACCAAGGTCATGCAAAGAGCTGGTGACAGTCTTGAGACTAAAACCCATGTTTTACTCAGTGAATGCTTTTTTAGGCTCAGTGAATAAACAGCTTCAGAAATATTTAAAAAATAAGTTACATCTCTTTTCATTGTGTTTTAGCATCATAAAAACTAAACATAGCCCTACCAGAAGAGCTGATTTCAATATTTGAAAAAATAATCTTGTCAAAGAATCAATACGTTCATCAAGTAACACCTTCACTGGCTGCATTATAGTACACCAAACACTGATCCCTTCTACAAACATGTTTTCTGTAGTCTAGGCAGGGAGATGAATGTTCTTCCATTGCCTGCTTGCAGTATAATCACTATGAAGGAATAAGATTAGAATTGTGCCATTTCCACACACAAAATATTGTTTTCTCCATGTGACTGCCTGTGTAAGTGCTTCAAAAGGATAATGGGAAGTGTTTAATACAAGGTATTGCTCCTTACTGATTTATTGTGAGAAGACAATTAGCTCATGGATTCCTTGATACAGAAAGCAGACACAAAGACCTGAATTACATCATCCTGCTATCAATACTGTTCTGCTATGTGTTGGTTTAAGCCCTGAGTACTACATGATTCATGGTGCCTTTTTCTTACAGCAATTCAGGACCCTCAAACAAATATTTTTGCCTCAAAACCAACCCATTAGTTGCAAGTTCTATTCTCAAACTCCATGGCATTCAGAAACTTCAAAGAATGTCCCTCCATCTCTTCTGCTTTTCTGTGGGCGTTGGGCTAATTTCTGGATTATCTGGGGATGGCAGAGCCTGGAGAAGGAAGTAGATGGTTTTAGCCATTTCTAGGCTTAAATTGTACCAGTTCAGTGAGTCCAAATTGAAGAAGAAAAGGAGGAGAAAGAGAAGAAAAATTATCTTTCTTACTACTCAAGTATATAAAATTCCAAGAAAAGAGTCTGATTGGCTCTGTTTGGATTACATGCTCACTCCTTAGACCAATCACTGTGGCCAAGAGAAGGTAAACCCTGAGTAGATATTCCTGGTCACAGACCCATCCAGTAGCTTGGGAAGAGGGTACTCTGACTGGTAGATCACCCAAAACCATATGAAATGCGAGAGAAATGGTTATCCAGTGAAAATACAGCACTATCATCAGACTGAATTGAAAGTTATACCTGGAAGACAGAAAGAATAGGTGGCCACTACCATTTCAAGTACTTTTATTATAAAATGAAAGACTGGGTCCTCTTTTATAATGGCCTTTGATTACAAAATTAGAAATAAAAGGTTTTTCTCATATCAACAAGCTCAAATAGTACAGCTCCTTCTACTAGATGAGCCAAGGAGAACGAGGAATACATAAGGCCAGTCAGGTTACTTGACCAATTCTGTCCAAATTCTACAACTATTCAATACAACCTTAATGAATTCAGTATTTGATAAACTTTCTAACTTAGATACCACATTAAAGAAAAAAAGTACCCTTTATCAATTTGTGCTCAATGCTGAATGCCTGCATTTTCATGTGCTGGTCATCATTTCATCCTTCCTTAAAGTACATTCTTATTTATTTATTTATTTATTTGCCATTTCACCATTTCATCTAAAGTTACCAATGAAAGTTGCCTACAATAATCCTAGGGAGGTTTTATCGTTAGTTTCATTTTTCCTAGTCACCTAAATCTGAAGGTTTGTAATCTTCGTCTGGAGTAAAATTAATCATACCATAACTGCCATTGTTAACTATTACTTACTGAGTACTGACTCTATTTAACATCAATATTCATGCCAACAATTATTATCTTCTCCACTGCACAGTTGTGGAAGCTCAGTTCTACAGAGCTCAAAGGCTTGCTGAAGGTCAAGCAGCTGAGAAGGGCAGAGTCTGGAATCAAACTTTCCGCTATTCAGTGTCAAACTCTCCTCCTAAATCTTATACACTCTACTCCTGCTTCCCGTGTGCCAAGCACTTAGACTCTCCCAGGTATTTTGATGGACACAACCCATGCATGACCTCATTAAGTCCTTACTGCACACTTGGAAGATAAGGATTCTCCCCCTCATCTTATTGTTGAGACAACTGAGGCTCAAACAAATTAATCACCAGACCTCGTTACCTAATAATTGCTAAAGGAGCTCAGATCGTCTCATATTTGAATATTTTACTATTATTTTTTTTTTGTTTTGCTCAAAATAGTCTTAATGAGTACTCTGGCTACAAGTCGTCTCATGATAATGAAGGTTAAAAAACGATACTAAAAAAAAAGTAATCTGGTAAGGGCAAGAACTGTTTTCATTCCTCCTGAAGCTGGTGGTTCCTTTTGGCACTGGGTATTGCTACCTCCTGTCACATTCAAAGTAACCTGCCTTGCCTTCTCAGATGTCATAAGAGTGGATTTGTGGAAGCAGAGTCATATGAACAAGAAAGGACGAAACTACAAGGTGCAAATGACTAATGCCTTGCTACCTTTCTGTTAAAGCTCCATGCATGTGCTAAAAAATCAGAACTAGCAGACCCAGCATCCACTATGGGAAGATCCCAGATTTCAAAAGCTCTAGGTACTACTTGATAGGCCATTAATTTACCCTGTTTTTGCTAGAAACACACACACACACACACACACACACACACACACACACACAGGCGCGACTCCTCTATATTAGTGCCTGTCAAACAATCTGCAGTGAAGGACCTATGTGTGTTATACATACAGGAAGGGGCAGAAGTAGGTTAATAGTTGTGAGCACATGAAAGAGAGTTTATTCTTGTATTACTTATTAATTATCATATCATTTCATATGAACAACCATACCCCAACTTTTGCCCCACTTTGTATTTAACCTCTATTCATAGCAGAGTGATACATAGTCCTAGCATAAATGCTTATTAATAGTTGACACCACACGTGATTCATCACACAAGATGGGTCCACTCAAACTTGTCTTGACCTTGTTCAACAAGACAAGTCCACTGATTATACACTTGGATGTCTTGACAATTTCAAATTGCTATAAAGTTTCTCATCCCAGACTGTTATCACCCATTTCTTTACGGCTGGCACTATTTCTCCAATGACATTTTGAGAGGCCTGCTCTATAATTTTAGACCCAAGAGTGGCAAGTCCAATGCACACAGTGACAAGGAAGTATGTGCTCTGCTGAGGAAGCTACCACTGCAGCCACCAGAATGACTGTTTCTGAGGCCAATTAGAGCAACACCAACAATGACCAACATTGTCAATATTTTCTAATTTTGTAGAGACCCACCTGCATTTTACTGTATACAGTATAATGATAACTAATATTTCTGAAATAACGTGACAATTTTCAAATGCTTTTTCATGTATTAACTAAGGCAGTCCCATTACAACCTTGTGAGAGAGGTCCACACCAGCATTCCATTGAACAGAAGAGGAAACTGAGGCTTGGAGTATTTGGGTGACAAACCTAAGATTACATAGTAAGTTTTAAAGCCTAAAAATAAATAAATAAATACATAAAATAAAGCCTAGCAGGGATGACACCAAAGTTTTACCTTATGTGTCCAAATGACTGCTAGAAGGGAACTTGGAGGCCTTGTCTAGACTCGGTGGCAAACAGCAGCTGACAGATTAGCAATGCATGCCAGGGAGACTATATACACTAGACACCTTTGGGTAGATTCCAATCCAGGTAGTCTGACTTCAATCTCCAAGGGCTTTGCCATGTGACACAGAGCTGTTTTTCCAGGGACTCATATCTGAAAGAAGGAATCTAGCAAAACAGCCATTAGATGGCATTTGGAGGGCAGCGTCTGTTTCCTTTGTGAGCGTGAGACGAGAAGAGTCAGGGTTGTGATGCTTATGTTACAGAACAGAGGTCCAAGGGGGGGCATTATTTGGCCCACCCAGGGATGCCAAAAATGGTTACAGAACAGTCACATACACACACAGGGGCCGGGACTCCGTCGGACGGTATACTAACACTGTTCGGACCACCTACTGGGCTCATCTGTCCACCACCAATTGGAAAGATATCTATCAATGCCAGAGATTTGTGAAAAGGAAAGGAAAGGATTATTTAAGGCTATACAGACTTAAAGTAGTGACCTAATGTCCCCATTAAACTATCAAAGTCCTTTAGGATACCCACAGATGCACTCAGTGCTTCCTTCTCCCCCGCCCTTATCTGGGCTATCTTAAATCAGGAAAAACAGCACATGTCTGTGTCCCCAGGCCACTGGCACCATCAGCTGTGTCACATTCAGGCAGGATATCCAATTAATCCAAAGCCATGTGGCACCTTCTCACAATCTACTCGCAAGAGTTCTTTGTATCCATTTTTCCAGGAAAAGTCTCTTCTTTCCTTCACCAAAGCTGTGAGGGGGTCCTCATTCTGGCAAAACCTCATGGCTCCCCCCTTCACCAAAGCTGTGAAGGGGTCTTCACTCTCACCAAGCCTCATGGTACTTTGCTTACACTCCCACAACTACGTGGTCCTTTTCTTACACCAGAGATGTGGGGAGGGGGGTCCTCACTTGGGCAAAACCTCCTGGTTCCCCTCCTCAATGGCTGCCATGTCTGGGTTTAAATCCCCAAGCCAATCTTCCTCTGTACCCCCATTTCTGACTCCTCCTACAATCAGTTACACCTGCTGGCACTCCCATATCCTTCTAGCTTTACTGGGCTGCCATTGGGTGGGTGTGGCCCCATGGCATGGAGTCAATCATCTCGAATCTCTCCCGCAGGCACTGTAACCAGGGGGAGTTGCCTCCCAG
>PVKM010049674.1:0-10899 GCA_004027735.1 Carollia perspicillata
TTAAATACATTGTGACATGTAATCACAAAAAAAATCTCGGAATGTTTTAAGTAAGTTTATGATTTTGTGTTGGGCCACCTTCACAGCCGTCCTGAGCCACATGCGGCCCCACAGACCACAGGTTGGACAGCCCTGGATCATCTTTTTATTAATATTGCTTTTGTTCTGTGAGTCAGTTTTTTTTCCTCTTTGCCTGCTATGTCCTCTATATTTTGGACCTGTGCAATCCTACTGACACATCAAAGCTCATTTCAAAAGCCATTCCTCCATCAAGCCCTCTTCCATCCCTCACCAGCAAAAATTAATTTTTCATTTCTTTATACCACTCCTAGGACACACCACTATGCAATGCAATTTGTGTGTGTTTGTGTGTGTATGAGCATGCACACACAAGTTTTCACACACACTCAATTTCGGTTTGGGGGGAAAGTATGAGACTCTGGCTCAAACAGATTTTGACTCGTAGGTACAAGTCCTCAGAGGTACGTGACCTTTGCCCTAGGACATCGGTTATCGCTTTCTGTGCTGAGACTAAAGCTGACAGTTGTGCAGTTAGTGTGAGATGAAGCGGTACGTGTCCAAAATGGTTGAATGTCACAGAAACACAGCGGCAGTTCAGCAACGGCCAGTTTACTATTGTTATTATTATTACATTAATGTATTTCATTAAATTTTTATATCTCCCAGTGTGCTAATCACGGTGCTTATATTAAAGTTTCAAAACATTTAGAATTTTAATTGACATACATTTTAATACAGAAAGCTGAGTAGTTTGTATGTTGGGGGCTGATTTAGCAAGATTCCTTGTATTAAGTAAATGTCAAATCATTTAGCAAATGATAAATTCATTTTTATTAATTTGTTCAGCTTTCTCAGCTTATCAACTTTAACCTTTTAATTTGTATACATATTACATTAGGTAAATAACTGTTACAGCTACTCTGGTATGCTTTATGCTAACTATTTTTCAATAATCTGAGACTGCATATAACTAAACAGCATTTTGGGACTTCAGTATTGAAGATTTGATATTTTATTGGTAGTATATTTGAGTAGGTTAGGAATGAAGGCTAATCATAATTGTTCTTTTCTCATAATTTGCAACAATTATAAATTCTCACAGAAATAGTTAAGATGGTCAAATACTGATTTTTGAGTTTCTCCGATGAAAATATAAATTTGTTTTCATGATGCCCATTGGTAAAGGGATGCTCTTTGTTAAATCTTAGTCACTTGGTTGTAATGTGATCTCCAAGTTGAAGTGCCTAGGGAGCAAGATATTTGACATTTTTTAAATGTTGCAACAGGCCTCATTTAAGAAAGAAATAGCAGAGGGGGGCATTTCAGAAAACCTAGCTTTTAGATTTGTTTCTGACCAATGTTACGTTTCATCCATGACTTCTTTTATTCATCCACCAAAATGCTGAGTAAACACAGGAGACACAGCCATGAGAGGCTTTGACAGGACTTGTTTTATTTTTCTGTTTTTAATCCATAAGTTCACATTTTCAAGTACAAGGATGGTATTCTCCAATTTTAAAAGTTATGATTATATTTTGACTTCAAAATAACAGTCTGTAATTGCAGGCTCTGTCATGGTGGTAATCAGAAGACCCCTCCATTGACTGGTAAGAGCCAAGAGATTTAGGACTAGGACTCTATCAAACTCTTTCAAACGCATTACTCATGAAGACTGTGTAGAAAGTGCGGGACATCTAGCAACCTTTGAATTTCCTGAAATCCTGCACTGTGTATCCTTTACAATATATGGGAACCATGGAAAGTGAAATACATTCACTTTCATCCCCAGCCTTTTATCTCTTCCTCAGGAACAAAACCCTCCATGAAATAAACAGTAAGTGCTGTGTCTACCACCGTCGCATCAAAAGGCTGGAAACTAAACAAAGCTGACTTTTATTTCTATTGTCCTTCCATGCGGATAAAATAAACATGATTTTCTTTGTGTGCGTGGAAAGAAAAAGAAAGCATTCTTTGTCAAAGTCAACTGGGATAGTTCTTAACAAAAAAAATCATGAATTTTTCTGAGCTTCAGCAGAGTCCCTTAATACACTAGGTAGTCAATAAGATTAATTTCGCAAACCATTCAAGCATAATGAGAAGCCCGTGTATGTGAAGCCGAGTTATTAACCGGTGGCAAAGTTAAGCCACATTTAGCCTAATTAATTAACCAGGTAAACTATCCAATTTTCCCCACATAATGGTTTTCTTTTAAGTATTTGTAACACATCACATATGATAAAATACACAGCTATGTACAGTGAATTATAAATTAAATACTTTCCCTATGCTCCGTTCAACTTGACTGCTTTTATTCCGATTTTAGCCTTGTAAAATATGGCATATTTTATGTACTGATTATACCCCTCTAAAACCAATTGATTACTCATCACGAATATTCTAATGTCAGACCCTGTTTGCAGAAACCTTATAGTGAAAACCATGTAATTTAAATGCCTATTAACCTGATGTCTATATTTGAAAAAACTAATTTTCCGCCATTACTGATTGCATATCAGTTCAGCCTGAAAAATTCTCTCACTTTAATGATCTTCCTCCTGAAAAGGCAGATTGAGTATCACGGCAGCTTTCCCCCCTCCAGTGACGCATTCTTCAGTGACGCAGTTTCCTCTTTTCATTTGCTGCGAGGGACTCGGGGCGCAAGTCTGTATCCTCCTGGATACGAGATGGGGGAAAACCACGCTGAGCCGGTCGCCTCCGCCATCACCCGTTCAGGTTAAATCTGCAGAAATAAACTCAGGCTCAAAGAAGGCTTGCTGTGTTTGTTTGCAAACTGGTATGCAGTACTTACAAGTCTGTGGTTCTATTGACATATCCCTTTCTGTTCCTGTGGTTTTTAATGGAAACCCCCACTGCTTTGCCCGGCTTTAGGAATGCAGAGTATAGGGGTTTTACATTCACTTTCCAGCTCAGACGAGAGGCAGTCAGAAGCCCCAGTTCATTGTAACATCATCTGTAGATTTTAGTGTTTCTTTTGGTCTGCAGTAAAGTGATGGGTTTTAGCGTGTGTGCTGGGAGTTAATGGCTGAATTAAATGCGAGATTATGAGAAGTTTCTGTTGACTTTTTCGACACATATAATTGTCATTACCTGTAGATTTGGGTCTGGATTTTCGTTCTCAACACTCTACTATAAACATTTTCTATTTGTAATACTCTATAGTAGGCGCTGAGACTCAAACATGAAGAAAATGTTTTTTCTTTTTTCTCTGAACGTAGTTGAAATGGTAACACTGGTAATTGCTCTTTGGCACCAAGGAGCCCGTGTTATTTGGCTTTATTACTCGCTTGCAGTGGAATAGGTGTTTATATTTACTCATTTGTCTTTTCCCCTCTGCCTTCTGTGACTATATTTTAGAAACACAGAGCCGAATATTCAGTTGGTAGTGGGCCCTATAACAAATGCCCGAACTGTTCACGAGAATTAACTTTGATCGGTCTCTCCTTTCTTCTCCTTCTCCCTGCTCATCTACTGATTCTAGTTTGGCCAGTTTTCAAACTATAGTAGGAATTAAACCTCCTTTATTTTTAAACACTTTCATATGAACTTTAAAAATATGATTATCTAACACCGAAGGAGAGGAGGGAAACCTAGACTACCACCTCCCCCTACGGGTCCTCTGCCCAGGTCCCCAAGTCATCTTACCGTGGTCTGCAGGGCGGACAAGGTCAAGGGCTGTTATATTTATACTGCCGGCTCACCACGGATAGAAAGTGGAACCTTAGACTATGCCAAGGAAATCCAACATTTTCCCAATTTTCCTGGCCAGAAGTTCAGCTGGATTTGAGAAAATTATATGGTTACCCAGTTTTCTACAAATCCTAATTTAAGTTCTTAGATGATCGGTAGCATATGTTGATTTTTCGTGTGGCGATTGCCGTGGGTGGGGGGCAGTGAAGGAGGGTAAAGGGGGGATAAGTGGTGATGGACGGAGACTTGACTTGGGGTGCGGAACACAATACAATGTAGAGCTGATTAGTTGTGGGATTATGTACCCAAAACCGGTATAATTTTGTTAACCAGTGTCCCCAATAAATTCAATAGGAAGGGGAAAAAAAGCAAACAGACAATGTCTTAGTTTGGATTTCCCCAGAAACAGAGGCTGAAAAGCATGTAAATACAAGGAATTTATTTGCAAAGTGAAGTGAACACTGGCCAAGGAGGTGGTGGGGCTGAAATAGAAAAGCAGGGGCATGGCGTGCGTTACCAAGCCGCTTTCCACAGGTGACTTGAACTTAATTCCGATGGGAAACCCTGGGAGTCAGGGTAAAACACGTGCTTCGCAATCTTTTCACTCAAGGGGCAAGCAAGGCAGCCGGGCCACTGACACACCAACTCCAGTCCTGGACAGGGGGCCACTGGGGTGAGGAAGACTGAATCCCAGGCCCTTGTAACTTGATCTGCCAGGTAGACCGCAGAGGGGGCACAGAACTCCTCAGGAAATGAAAAGTGGGTGCCTTCGGCCGACATTGCGCTGCTCTACTCTGGAGTGTTAGGAGCCAGGAGTTCTGTAGGGGGCACCGGCCACCCCCACTGCGGCCAGTGCAGTGAGGAGTGCCTGGCTGGTCATCTGCCTAGCATCCCCTACGTGAGATCGTCCATCCCATGCAGGACAGACCGTTTCTAATTATTTATATGTTGTAAGTTCTATTCATAGAAACTGTTCAATACAAGGATCCTACTCTGGAAAATTAAATCTCCGACTCCCGTATTTTTAGGGGTGTCTAACGAGACATAATTAATCCTGAGCTGCTTTCTATTCTTGGAGAGGGCTACCAGTTCGAAGGCTCCGTTCACACGTCCAAACGTGCTGGCCCTTCAGAAAACCCCCAAGGCTGGGAGAAATCACTTAGACTGCAGATGGCCCCGCCGTCACTGACACCCACAGGGATTTATTTTTACAGTTGGCGTTGTGTGAATTCATTGATTTAACTGTCCACCGTAAAGGGACTTGCCTCTTTTCTTTTGAAGTGTTTTCTTGAAAAGGTCCTGGCTTTCTCTATGACAAGCAAAGAAACCTTTCACATTTCAGAACCTGAGTTACTGAATGACATTTGAACAATTTTAATCTCTTCTTTGTGAAAACGTTGGGGGGAGGGGCAGAAGTATTGTATACATTTACACTTTAAATTGTAAATTGTGTAATCATGTTATTATCTGAAACTAATACCATGCTGTTAAAATTTAGATAAAGTGTCCTGTAATGCATACAAAATGTTCATTTGTTGAAGGCCATTAAGTTAATTTCCTGGCAACAAGATTAAATGCAAGGCATTTACATAATCATTAGTCGTGAGGTGTAGAAAAGATAATTAAATATTCCACCACATTAATGCATATTTAATTAACTATGCGTGATCCTTCTGTCTGAATATTAATATTGTGTAAATAAACAATTAGAATGCATACTGATTTTATTATAGGTTTATTCTTAAAATTAAATAAAAGATGCAGTTATTAATTTAATTATATCTAATTTTGAGTCCTAATCATGTTAATAAAATTTTAAAAGGCCTCTCATGAACCTCAGTGATATGGCTTCACATTTTGTATCGCCAACTGCAATGTGCCCGATAGATTTAAAAATACATTTATTTGGTTTATGCCAATAGTTATTTATTTTCACAATATTCCACTTTGTGGTTCCTTTAAATCAGGATTGGTACTGTACATTAAAAATGAAATTTAGTTATTACTGTACACTAAAACTCATTTAGTCGTGGCTGTATTCACTTGGAACATGTGATATTTCTGGGAAATGCCTTTATTATATAGAAGACAGTAACAATTAAGAATCCCAGAAATGATCCAGTTGGTGGAAGCTATAGCTAAGGTTTATAGCCAATGAAGAGTCTACTAGGAGATAAAATTTCTGAGGTTCTCAGAGGTTTCTTTTTCATGTAGCATTAGGGTGTTAGGGAAATTCTTACAAAGATAATCAGATATTAATTAGTAGGAGCAAGAACCTAAGTGTTTCCTAGTCTTAGATGCAACGTATTTATGGAGGATATAGATTTTAGCAAAGTGAAATCCTAAAAATACATGCACTCGATCTTTAAGTATTCTTGCCTTTATTTGCCTGGACAATTTGGGAGCCAGGAGATCAAGTTCAGGTCTTCACTAAGCACCCTCAGTAAGAGAAGAAACTAAAGATGATATGGAAAAAAAGGAGTATTGATCTTCCTGAATCATGCGAATGTAATCTCTAGAAAATATAAAGTACATTAAAACATCACTAAGCAACAGTAATATTTTCCTATCAGGAGAAGTTACTTCATATTGAATTGTAATATCCCAAGCAAAAAACGTTGGCCTTTTCAGTATGAAATATTCGGGCCAACGATTCAGTTCCAATTTTAACTGCCTAACTGGAATTTTCAGAGAAAAGATTATGTTTCACTAGCACATATTTTCTAATGGAAACATTTGTTTCTAGAATTATAGGAGAGGGAATAATAAGGTTGCTTTTGTTCCTTTTTAAAGCTGTTGGGACTTTTATATTTCCAATACGATATGGTTAGTGTTCCCCTGGGCCGGCCAAACTATATTCCCTCCTGGTTTGTGGAAATAACCGTTTCTGAGGGTGGGAAATCATTCTGCTTCTGTGGTAACGTCACGCTCCCATGCTTTTCAACCCAAAGAATGCTGGTGCCCTGTGGAAGGGCCACACTCCCGTGTCCACTCTCACAGGGTAAGTACCAGAACACCTGCTGCAACCCGCACCTCAAAGATCCTAATAGTGACTTTCCAGCCACTACCTTTAAATTTTGTTTTGCCCTTCCTTCAACCCTGTGTGTACGTTATGCGGCTTAGTACCACTAGAGACGTTGGGATTGATAGTTCACCCAGGTAACCATGACATTGGCTCATTCATTCCACAAATGTTTTTAAACACCGACTTTCCCAGTTTCTGACACTTCCAAGATGAATAAGACAAGCTTCGTAATTTTAGAAAGTATATATGAATTCCAGTGGAGGGCTCAGATAATAAATGGTTATCCAAATGAAAAAATACCAGACATACCATAAATGGACACACACGTGAGGGAGTATTTATGGGCTTTCCTTCTCCGTTACTAAGAAGACTCCCTAATTTTGAGGGCGGGATGGCAATGTTTAGGCTGACAGTAGGCTGAGCGGCAATTTCAGAGGATTCATTTTCCTTTACAGGAGGAAGTTCGCTTTTTCTAAGCCTCCATTTGATTGATGGCTAATCTCTCTCTTGCCAAAGCAGAACTGTAAACCAGAAATTATAAGAAGTGTGTCATTCGCTTCTGAGTGATGGGACACTTCCTTGTTGTGAAGGACAGGACGAGTCACTGCCCACAGCTGTTGGGAAGCGTCCCCATATTCTCTCGGTGATCCTCTGAATCTTCCCCTGTAATGCCCAGATCGGGAAAAATAAATAATTCAAAAACACGTCTCAGTTAACACTTTGCCTTTCTTCTGTTCAAATTGTTAATTTGACTTTTGAAGTTTTTTTCTGTTGGAGAGAAATAAGTTTTGCTTGTTTCGTTGCCTAAGACAGACTGTTGGAACCGGCTGGAAGTCTCACATACGACAAAGAATGGAATTCCAAATTACAAACAAACAAAAATACCCAAAAACATCACCAACATAGCCAAGTTCTTCAGCCTTCCTTTTTATCTTTTGAAAATCGCATCTTTTTGATAAGATCTAAATTAAGCTTCTTTGCCAATAAAATGATAGTTCTTCTAGGAAAGTCAAATCTCAAAACTCTCAGATAGGCATTTGTAAGCATATTCTCTTTCATTTTATTTATATAGTCTTACATACTTACCTTTATATCTGTCACATGTGTTTATTTTAATTTTATTATTACATTCATAAAATGCTTTAGACTAAAAAGGGGTGAATTCTCTAAACATTAAAAGCCAGAGATAAAATTTAAAAAATCTCAACTGTTGCACAATCTATGAAGCTAATGATAGGAAACATTCCAGTAGATACCAGATCTTAGAACGATTCCGCAGTTCTGACAAGCATGAGAAATATAACTTTTAATGTCGTCGCTAATGTAACTGACAGCTAGCAACCAGTGGTTGTGTGTTACTCTAAAGCACCTAGTAAATGGATACTCCGATCTTTCCCTCCGTGATCTTTATCCTGTTACAGTTGCACAAGAGTGTGACTGGGGTTGAGAGCAAGTGGGCAGCGGTGTCAAAATACCTTGTATATGTGCAACTTGCTGAGTCTTCTTTGTGGCCGTATTTTGATTATTTTATTACCTCCGACAATGAATTGAAACACCTTGCCTGAGTAATTTCTGTTCTGTGCCTCAGTCTCCGTAGTGATAAAACACGTAAATGGAGCTAGTTTAACAATTTTGTATCTGGTGAGTGAAGTTAGTGGATTTCACCCCTTTGGTCTGATTATCTCATTAAGATGTCGATGCTGTATTCATGTGTAAGTGAGTGTGCATTCCTGTGCCTATGTTAGCATCACAATGGTGGAACAAGTTGGAATACTTTTCAGAGTTAGAGATTACTGAGTTTATTATTTTTTTCAGAACATTGTTTACTAAAATTTGTCGAACATTGCCTGGAAATGAACAGTGCTACTGAGGTTATGATTTTCCCATACACACGTATAATTAGGGGAAAGAGAGAGGGAGAGGTTGGTCTTCCAAATGACTTTCACTTGAGTAGGTGCCAGAAGTCTGAACAAATGGCGGCCCCCTCTGTATGGAGCATCCTAATTTAAACCAGCACCTGGCACCAGTATCAGTCTGCTGTTTGTTTGATCTACCTGTCCTCAAATGGCCAAACAACAAATCGAGGAAATAGCACATGATTAATGTGAGTGGAATGGGGGATGCAGGGAAGATTTCACAAAGGATTCTCCAGCCAAGTGTAGTCTTGAAGAATGAGTGGGCATTTCAGTATGTGGTCATTTAAGAGTCTTGAGTAAAATGCAGACTCTTTAGCCTGGGGTTCTTCCTAGACCCCCCCCATAGAAAACGCCCTGTTTTTAAAGGGGCCGGGGGGAAGGTCTGGAGGGAGCGTTGTGGTAATGATTTTTTTCCTCTCAATTCTTCCATGGTTTAGCACGATGGTTTCCAGAAAGGAAACCTCAGATAAGACTGTATCTTAATGTTGTTATCCAAGTACTCTATGACACCAGAGTGAGATTATCTTCTAAGGAGATTACTCTCTGCTCCGTTCTTTCTGTGCCGCGCTATCTATGGAGGCGGTGGTTACAGTTAGCTGGGGATGTGGAAGGGCAAACAAATAAATAAGGACAACAGAAGAAACCTACTTTCTGAGATGCCCACTGAGCCACAAAAGAGAGGAAAGATCTTCTGATAAGCAATTACTTCTTGCAAACTGGAAACTTGCTGCTTTTAAAAATTCGCGTGGATTCCATATCTCAGCTTGGCTATTAATGAGAATAAGATAAATTCTATGAAACTGCCTTTGCCCCCGCCCGAGACGTCTGTGCGGGGTGTATTCCGAGGCTGAGTTTCTTCTCTCAGGAAGGCGCTAATGGATGGAGCTAAACTATTTAAATGCCCACGTCCACAGAGCTCTGATGAACCTAATTGAACCGAAAGCATATTTAAAATATTTTAAAGTCACCTATCCATGCAAATGTAAGACAATAAAAATAAAGTGAAATAAATGGCAGAATGGAGGTTAGTGCCCAGCTTTCCTGGCTCCTGGTATAAATGCTCTTTAAAAATTTCATGGACTTTTTTTTTTTTGTGAACAAGAAATCTTGGCATTAACATCCCCCAACCCTACCTAAGTCTCTACTTTGTGTCCTGACTTAGCGGAAGATGTTTTTGGTATATTTCACTCCCGCTTTTAACGTTGGATTCGGTTTAGTGTGCATTTACTATGGTAAAGAGATGACTAGTGGGTAGGATGGGGTGGCGCCATGATGTTATAATTGATCTTCTTTGTCCTTTAAAGGCAGAGGTTACTTGCAAATTGATGTATGCATAATTTTTAATGGACGGATGTGGTAATGGAAATAGATCTAAAATAATTGCTCTAATAAAATTTCATGGTCACCGTGGTGTCAATGTACTAGTCGGCTACACTGCTCTCTTCCAAATTGTGTCCCTTTGGACATATTTAACTACTTACTGCATATTTTCTGTAGTGGGTGAATTTGGAAACACATTCTTATTTAGCTCCGGGTAACTCAGAAGAGGAAGTTGTTTGGATAGATTAATGGAGAGGCATTTAGGGTGGTGAAGAGGACTTGGCTTAGGTCCAAGCCGGATCATTCTTCACTGGCGGCCTGAACAAATGCCGCTGACTCGAATGGGCTGGTTCACCTCCTCTTCCCCCTCCGTCTTTCTCTTTTCTCTTCCCTTTTTACTCTCTTTTCCTCCCCCCCAGAGCCCTAGGGAAACATGCCTGAGGGGAAAAGGGAAGTTGGGTAGGAAATGCAAACGGTGCATAGCTTCATGAGAAAACCCAGTAGTTTTCTTAGGTTGGATGTGGGTGGAAGCAACATGGAACGTCTGTGTGTTTTCTTCCCATATTTGATTTTCTTTTTAAAAAACATCCTCACCCAAGGATATGTTTATTGATTTTAGAGAGAGAAGAAGGGGGGGAGAAAGAAAAACATTGTTGTGAGAGAGATACATCAATTGGTTGCCTCCTCTATGCAGCACAACCAGGGAGAGAACCCACAACCTAGGTATGTGCCCTGACGGGGAATCAAGCCTGCAACCGTTCTGGTGGAGGGTACGATGCTCCAATCAGCTGAGCCACCTGGCCAGGGCTGTGTCTGCTCGCAACTATCAAACGTTGTTGCGTGGGTCGTTAACTCTAACACACTGGTGGGTTATGTTACCCAGCCCCCCATGGGCAGCCATAGGGAAAA
>PVKM010049675.1:0-10901 GCA_004027735.1 Carollia perspicillata
CGTGGATGGGGGTGCAGCTTAGAAAGACAGGGTCCGCAAAAGCTTCCGTTCCAAGTGTTTTGATTTTCTTTGTGAAAAGGCAAACAACAAATACTCAATTTTCCCCGAAGTACCGCTTCTCCAGTAACAAATTGGGCTGTCAATCAAGAGAACATCTCGGGTGGGTCCCAGTGGGCTCCAGCCTCCCTTGCTCTGCAGAAGCTCAGAGCTCTCTCAGAGTTCTTGGCACGACGTGGCCACGCATCACATGGTTACTAAGCTCTGCAGTTTCAGAGTCTGGCCACGCGGAGAATTTCTAGGTGTTTATTTTCCTTTAAAAGGGCCAAGTGTTAATGTTTTGATTTAGAGCTATTGGAATACTGCAGAGGAGTCTTTAAAAAGAGTTATGAGGTGTTTTCTTCACTGGAGACGACGGTTCTCTCATCCTGAGATAAGCGAAACCTGCCACCTTTCCGAGAGTTCTGACATCCCTGCGCTGCAGGCAGGAGATTTCAGAAAACCATGATTTACTGTAACACTGAAGGGTACATTGGACACGATGCCATTTAATTCCAGGAAAACAAAACATAGAGTAAGCATTAAGCAAAAGCCATCAGTCACAGGAAGAAGTGTTTTTTTGGGGAAAAAAGATTAAATGAGAACTATGTGGCCAGAGCTAAGAGAGAGTAGAATATTAAAAAAAAAAGCAAACAATTTTTTTCAAAGCCCCAGGTGAAAGATTGAGAAAAGAAACAGATTTCAGTTTTTATAAGACCACTCTTCTTTCCTCCATTTCCACCCCTAAAATCAGACCAGCCTTTGAGAAAAACTTTAATTAAGCTTGTTTTGAAAAAACATCTGAGGTTTTTTTGTTGTGTGTTTTTTTTTAAATTCCATTTTCCTTTAGTGGGTCTTTGGGGAGAACAGTTATTGAGTACCAAATATTTCTTTTGTTGCCTAATTGTTCCTGAAAGATTTTATTCATCTACTCAGAGCCCCTCTATAACTGAAGGCTGTTCAACCTTGCCTCAGGGTCCCCATCTCTCGCTGTGGTGGCAGTGGGAGGTGCCTCTGCCCCCGCCCAGCGCTCCCTGTAGCCTGAGTCTGTCTCGCTTGCTTTCAAAGGCAGGAGCTGCGAACAGGCAGTTCAGTATTTTCAGCTTCAATTTTTTTTGTTTTGCATTCAACTCAGTGTTTAATTCTAAAGGAACAGGAAAAAAATGTGGGGTTACTGCCAAGTTCCCAGATTTAAAACAAGAATTTTATTTTAGCATTTAATTTTTAAATGCACCTGTAATGTCTTCAGCATCGTTTCAGCCTCTTGAGGTCTTATTATGATGAGCATGTGAAAAATCTGAGGGAACAAATTTAAAAGACATTCCCACACATTCTCTGTCCTTCTGCACATAGATAGCTTAAAAGCTAGTTGGTCAAATTTCAAGCTTCCCAGGGAGTGAAACCTCAGGGTTAAATATTTGCTTTGCTCCCTTGGATAGGGAGAAGGACAAATTCAACAACTCAATGATATGGAAGTCGATATTTCCAAGTAGTAAAATAATTTCTGTTATTTTCATTTTATTAAAAAAAAGATGCAGCAAAAAGGGAGAAGTTTCAGGTAAGAATAATGAGCGGAGAAATGATGCTGTGGAAAAAACAGAAATGTGGACTTTTTTTTTTTGAAGAGAAGGCTAAAGTAACTCCTCTGTAGGAAGAATTTAGTCACTAAACAAATGAATAGTTTTCTGTCAGCAAAAGACAGAATAAGAGGAAAAGGGCCTGCGCTAAGGCAGGAGAGATTCCAGGTGGATCTAACGAAAAACTTCAGGGTCAAGCCCGGCCATGGAGTGCTTAGGAAGGCTGCTTGTTTTCTCTCCCAGGTGACCTTAAGGAAGAAAACGGACACCTATCTGTCCTGAATTGTTCACGCACATAAAGGCAGAGACATGGGTGATGGTTTCTGGAAGTCTCTTGAAGCTTAACGATTTCTGTTCTCTGGTAGTTCATTTAATGTTGTCTTCCTTGGAGCTGCATTGCTATGCAATGGAAGTAAGTGTTTCCTATCTTGATTAGCAGCATCCCGTCTACCCAGTCCTCCCGCTGATAAATGTCAAAGTCAGTCTTTTACTCCTCCTCCTCTTGGACCACACCTACATCCCTACTGACCTGATCCACTGCAAATGGCTACAGCAGTTGAGATGCTGGGCACGTGTCAGGTCCAATGCCAGGTGCTGCTTTCACAGCTACATCCTAATCCTCACAAACCACATTCAAGAGAGCCCTGCCAGTCTTCCAGTGGATAAAATAGAAACGAGGAAACGGAACTAAAGAGGCTTGCGTGTGCTAATTATAGAGAGGAACTTTAAACTCCCGTCTTTGTAATCCAAATTTTGCACTCTAAACCTGTGCATACAGTGAGAAACAACCAAGCCATTGCCGAACTTAAATCCTAAACTGTGTAACTTTGGGACAGTAATTTAAGCTTGGTAATTTCAATGTCCCTGTTACTTTGGGGGCTGGTCCTTTTCTTCTTTTTTCTTTTTTTGGGGACTAGCACGTGCAGGACTCCGATGGAGAAGTAGAATGATAGCTTAGTTATCTATCATACGGGATCTAGCCCGATCTTATCAGGACGGTCCTCTTCTGGCATGGACTCCCTGTTCATAGTTCCCAAAAGAGAAGATCTAGTTCCCAAGAAACACGTCTCAGATGGGTTGTCTTTCCTTCTGTCCAGCTTGTATGTAATGGTTTTTGATTTATGCGCTCTCTTCTGATTATCAGTTGTGGATGGGATGGCTGGCTGGCATTCCTCCCTGCCAACGGCTTGAGCCAAAGAAACCTATATAGAAACTACAGCTGGAACCGGCTTTTCGTAGAAGGGCTGTGTGTTTGTGACTTCTGTCAGTCTAATACTTACAAAACTTAGAGTTTGCAGCATATTTGGAAATCATCTAGGCAGGATGGCATATATCGTATAATTTATAATCTGTCGCCAGTTGGTTGGATTTGGTTTCTTGGAAAAACGGTGAGGAGAAGGGCTCTGAGACTGTGCCTGGGCTCATGTTTGCCGTGGTGGCTGCGGCAGGGGAGGTGTTTGTGTTTCATAATTGTTATCCCTCACGGCTGCAAGTTTAGTTTCATGGTTGAGCCAACTATAATGTATGTCGTTTGCTGTCTTGGCCAGTAAAGGGCCCAGGGAGATAAGGCACACTTAACCCTGTCATATGCTATAAATAAGGTAACAAATTTTAATTGCATAACATGAAGAGCCTCATTATTGCAAGAATAATGAAAAGCAATATTTTTCAGCCAGCCTTCTGTGGCTATAGGAAAAAAAAAAGAAAAAAAGCACTTTTTTTTTCATCTGTTAGCTATATAGAAAAAGATTGATTTTTACGAATACATGTGCACCAAGCATTCATTTCTTTCTCTCTTCTCCCTCCCGTAGAAGATAAGAACCTTAGCCTGTCTCTTGGGAGAATAGCAGTTGGGAGTCAATAGTCAATTGCTTTGTGTTCTAGTTAGCATCATCCCAGGGCACGTTTTGATAGGGTTTTACTGTCATTCAGGGCATTTCAGTGAAAAGTATTCCAAATGGCAGTCAAGAGCAACTGCACACCTTTGGGGGCCTGGGATTGTAGACTGCAGTGGCTCTCAGCAGGTATAAGATTTCCAAGAAGACTGGTGCACGTTTATTAAGAGAACTGCTGTTAGACGTATAAAGTTTTTAGGAAGGCCAATCTTAAAATTTACTTGAACTTTAGATTCATTCCATAACATAGTCATATTTGTCTTAATGTGATTACTTTTACAAGAGATTGGTGCTCCAGGACTAACAACAGCAGCAGCAGCAGCAGCAATAATAATAATAATGGCTGCCATTTATTTGCTCTGTGGCTTTATGCGCACACTGGCACGTGACTATGTGTTCCCCAGGTCCCGAGTAATGGAAACAAGGGATGGAAACATTCAACTCGTAAATGTTTGAAAGGTTTAAGCTAACAAAGATGGGAAAGAGACTGGCTATTGCATACTTGCCCTGATTCCCTTGGTCTCCATTTCTTTTTATATCATCATTGAATTCAATTTTCGTCATCCTAAAAGCTTGTTACCTACCACCTGTGATTTTAAGGCCTTTCTTAAAAACTGCCTTTTGTTCTAAAGCAGAACATCATCTTTTTCAGCTGATATGTGGAATCCCAGTGCATAAAACCGTAAATGGGGGATGAAGTGAAGCAAGAAGGAAGCCTCAGCATTTCTAGTTTCCTTACCTGGGATGGGCCATTTCTCACTTCCTCAGAAACCTGAGACTGATCATCACAGTTTGCAAATCGCTTTCTTGAGGAATCTAATTAGTTATTAAAATATATGCTTCGCCCTGAGTGGTGTGGATCAATGGTTTTGGCATTGTCCCTCCAAACCAAAAGGTCACAGGTTCGATTCCTGGCCAGTGTACATGCCTGGGTTGTGGGTCAGGTTCCTGGTTGCATGTGGGAGGCAACTGCTCAATGTTTTTTTCTCTCTCTCTCCCTCTCTTCCCCTCTCTCTAAAAATAAATAAAATCTTTACAGAACTATGCGTCATTTTTTCTTTCTTTCTTTTTGTATAACGAGAGACAAAATTCAACCCTTCCAATCTCTCAGAAATTTGGTAAAACATCATGCTTGGGTATTTGAAATTTCCTAAAAGTCACTAATTGTATGTTGTTGCTTTAAAAAAGAATAAATAAAATTAATAGCATGTTTACTATTTTTAGGTGTGCTTATCACAGCATTGTGTTATATTTCTGAAAGCACGGTGAGCGGAGGAGATTAACATTCAGGCAACCATGTCAGAGGTGTAGCAATTTGGACAATGAATTTCTCATTGAAACACTACTATTCTCCTGGAAACAGCTCATCCTAATTATGGTCACAACTGCTAAGAAAATAGAATGGACTTCTTGAGAATGGGCCTCAGAACCCAGAGTGACCATGTTATTGGAAATATCACAACACAAAAGTTGTTTTAGTGTGTATCTAAGTCATTTGCTTTTACATTTTCTCTTTAAAATACCCCTCTGCTTTTTCCTTTTCTGCCAGTTTGCTTCTTAATTATTATATTTAGTATCTGCTTATCAGGTTCAGGGCTTCTCTGAAAAAAATTTTAAAGTGTCTGTTTATTGTTTGTTTTTCTTAAAAATTTAGCCTATAAAATAAACTACTTCTGAGTTAGGAAAATGTCCATGTATAGTATATTGATATGTTTAGATTGTGTTACTGCCAAAATATATATTACATGCTTTTTAAAAACACAGGAATTGAGTTATTTTAGAATAAAGTCCCTCTATTGGATATTTCCTTTAATGTCTTTCACAGAAAAAAAAATTCACCTAATAAGGCTATTCTAACTACTTTGTTTTAACTTTGAACATCGTATGTAAGTTGTAATCTTTATGACTCACCACAAACTGTATGCTCTTTCCTTGATGGTTTACTTGCCCATGTAATAACAAGATTAAATATTTTTATTTATAGATTACCTCCTACTGGCATAGGGTAGAATTTTAGGATAGTCAGACTAGAAATTGGGCAGACTTCCTTCTTTTTGCCAGAATTCAGTTAAAATAACTTGTTTTTTTTTTTTAAAAAGGCAATCAGCCTTATAAGATATGAAGTTCCAGGCAAAAGTCTTTTCCACCGAAGCCCTTTTAATTTTATACTTACAATTGCTTTAAATTACAATCAGATATTGCCCCTCACCCAACATTGCTTTCTGAGCCCTCCGCTGGTGAGATTTTTCTTTCAAACTTTGAGCGGGGGTAAGCCCTTCAGTCTTAGTAGTAAAAAGGTCAAAAGAAATTTTTCATGATCCAGGTGTTTTTTTGTCGTGAGCACTGCTTGCCTAGTATCACCCTTTGCTCTTTTTAAAAACAGAGATCATTGTCCCTTAGAGATGTCTAATGACATTTAGATTTAGGCATTTCCTTTCTCCCGAAAGGCAAGGCTTATAACATTACCAAGTAGTAAGTATGACTAATCAGTCAGGACAAGAGCAACACTTAAGAATATTGTACAACTTTCCAGTTACTATTCCCTTGCTCTGCTGTGCTTTGTGGGAGAGGGTGATATTTGACATTTATCTAGCCCATCCCTTCCTAGATACAGAGAGTTTTGTCACGTGGTCGATGACCAAGAATCTTGGTCTGCAGGATTTTTCAAGGTTCTCTTGGTACCAGGGTTCTCTTGGCAGATACCAAACTGTTGTAAATCTCACCCTGCAAATCAGAAGATTGGAGAGAACAGACACCAGATGAAAACATTATGACATTTTGAACCAGAACAAGGATAAACAAATTGAGTAAATTCCGTCTTTTAAACCACTTATAAAGAAACAGGGATTGGCTTCAGAATGGCACCCACAATCCCACAACCAGGTATATTTTCAGTTTAGAAATCACATTAGGACTTACATGTGGATATGGTTATTGTTGCTATCTTAAGAGAACTGCTGTTACAAGGGCAAGACTTCCATTTTTGTAACAACTCAAAGTTTGTGAAAATGCAGGATGATTAACTATATGTATTCAAAAATGATTGCCATTGTTTATCACTGGGAATGCAGCTGGCTAGTGGCAAGAAAGACGTAAGTCCCGGAAACGAACAAGTTAAACATTGGCAATTGACCATCCTCACAATTGGAGGAGAAATCATGCTATTTATTGCTGGCTTACAAAAATGCACCCTGTGGTGGTTGAGTGAGGTCGCCCAGGGGTCGCGAGCAGAGCTGGCCTGGGGCTGCATGCGCACTGCACCGTGGCCTGCGCATGAAATGAACCTTCCCACCCACTGTCTGCCCCATGGGCGCCGTTTTCAAGGAAGCAGCCTTGAGAGCGTAGGTGTAGTCGAGACCATCTGTCCACAGTAAGGCACTGATTCCCGTTAAAGCCTCTACATAAACTTTAAGATTTTAACGGGATCGGAGATGGACTTGTCTGTCCCACGGAGGCCCAGACAAGCCTCGTAAGTTCCCTGGCTTATGTAAATTCCACCGGCCATCTCCCGATCTGCCTCCGTCTGTCCGGATCCGTCTGTCCCCGCCCGCGGTGTACGGGGTCGGGTCGGGGTGAGAGCCAGGTGGCGCCTACCCGCCGGGATTGTGCGTTAGCAATCTCGTTTGATGTTTATAGTTTCTTTCTTGTTAGGTTTTGGAGGAAAGGGTGGAGACAGCTGCTCATACTGGTTGTCGGAAATTGAATGTAAACTGTCGTTGGAAAAAAAGAAAAAACAATGGAGTTTTGAAACCCAGTTCTTAAACTGACTCATTGTGTGATCATGGACAAGTGAAAAGAAAAAAGAACGTGGATACTCAGCTCAAGATTTTTTCACCCTCGTTCTGTGTGAAGACAACTTTTGATGCATTATAAGGAAATGTTTCCAAGATATTATGTGCATTTTTGTGGGAACAAGACCCATAACTTGCATTAATTTTCACGGAGGGCTGTGGCTCAAAAAAGTTAATTTCCAGGTTTCTCTGGTGTTTTAAGGTGATGCCACCTGTTTTTTGTATAAGAATAACTTGAAAACTGTGTGGAAAGATTTGAGTGTGATTGGAAACAGAAAAACGCATTTTCTATGCAACAAGGACAAGTGTAGTGGCTCAGGTTATTATGATAAAATCGTATGTTAATCTCTAAAGGACTTCTTTTTAGTATGAGAATAAATCCCCTTACCCAGAAAAAGCAGAATCAGTGAAACAAGTAATTGCCATGGAAGCCTCTCTGTCCCATGAGCTATTATCTCAAGGATGAGTCAGTAACAGACAGCGGCTGAGGTCTGGTGTGAACCAAGTTTATTTCACTGCCCCTCTCAGTTCAGGGAAGGAAAATCTGGTAACACAATAAAAGCATGATTAAAAGGACAATTAAGTTTAAGTGTGTAAACCCAACCAAGAGTACTTCCTTAGTTGTGTGTGTGTGTGTGTGTGTGTGTGTAGTTTGAAAACCTGGTAAATAGGCAAGAAAGCTGGACCGAGAGGTGTCCAGTAACAAAAACTGGGGTTGCATCGGACTTGTACTGGAGACAGTTATCTGTTCATGATATGCATTGCGTCACAGTAACTGCTATAATTTTAATTAGGGATTTGTAAGTGTTGTGGGTTTGGGTGGGGGGCAGGTTTTTCTACTTTTTGGAAGAAATGTTATTTTTGTCTTGAAAGGAAAGTCTCAAACTGGAAGAATCTTAGTGCCCACGGAAAGCCGAGGGATGAGAGGTCCTTGCAGCCACACAGTGGAGTGGGCAGATGTCGAATTGCAGTGTGAGAGATCTAGGTTTGAATGCTGGTCTTGCAGCTTATTTTTTTGTGTTCCTTTGTGGATTAGCTAAGGACTGGTCCAATGTCAGTATTTGGCATTGGATGGAATTTACCTTCTGCTTTGGTTTAATCCAAGTATCTAATCCTGGTGAGATTGGTACAGAAGAACCAGGAACTGTAGGCATCTTTATACTTGTCAACTGCTTAATGATCTCTGAGATGTTGCAGACTTTCCGTATAATTCTTGTGCTTTATGGGTTGTGTGACCTCGGCTAGGCTACTTAACCTCTGAGTTCCCATTTTTCCCCGCTTTGCCCACCTCCACCTGGCCCCCGCCCCCTTTCCCTGTGGCTGTCACCACACTGTTATCTGTGGGTTATGCATATATGTGTTTTGCCTAATTCCTTCATCTTCTTTCATCCAGTCCTCCATCCCTCCCCTCTGACAGCTGTCCATATGTTCCATGTATCCATGCCTCTGTTTCTATTTTGTTTGTTAGTTTATTTTGTTCTTTAGATTCCACATATAAGTGAGATCATACGGTATTGATCTTTTTTTGACTGGCTTATTTCACTTAGCATAATAATCTCCAGGTCTATCCATGCTGTCGTAAAAGGTAGGATTTCCTTTTTTTTATGGCCAACTAGTATTCCATTGTGTAAATGTACCACAGCTTTTTTATTCACGCATCTACTGATGGGCACTTTGCTGTTTCCAGATCTTGGTTATTGTAAATTACACTGTAACGAAGATAGGGGTGCATATATCCTTTCAAATTAGTGTTTCGGGTTTCTTAGGGTACTGAGAAGTGGAATTGCTGGGTTACGAGGCAGTTCGTTTTAATTTTTCAAGGAACCTCCATACTGTTTTCCACAGTGGCTGCACCAGTCTGTATTCCTACCGGCAGAGCATAAGGGTTCCCTTTTCTCCACATCCTCCCAGCACTTGGGTGTTGATTTATCGATGTAGCTGTTCTGACAGGTGTGAGGTGATAGCTCAGTGTGGTTTTAATTTGCATTTCTCTGATGATTAGTGACTTGAGAATCTTTTCATATGTCTATTGGCCATCTGTTTGTCTATTCAGGTCTTTTGCTCCATTTTTAATTGGATTGTTTGTCTTCCTGGTGTTGAGTTGTGTGAGTCCCTGACGTATTTTGGAAATTAACCCCTTATCAGATGTACCATTGGCAAATGTATTCTCCCATACAGTGGGTTCCCTTTTCATTTTGTTGATGGTTTCTTTTGCTGTGCAAAAGCTTTTTAGTTTGATGTAGTCCCATTTGTTTATTTTTTCCTTTCTTTCCCTTGCCCTGGGAGATGATTCAGTATTTCTTTTTTAATTGATTATCTGCTTTGTGCCAGACTCAGTGAGGGAAAAAAAAAAGCACAAAATTTTTTTCCTCAAGGGACTTGTGTCATTTAGTGATAAGACATGAAGCAGAGAGTTTTTTAAAAGAGGGGATGCCACAGAGTGTCCTGATTTTAGTCATTCTGCTTGCACATGATGCACCATTTACATCATTGACAAAAGCTAAAGTTATTGCCAGTAGCCATCCTCTACTTATTCGGAGATAATAAAATTGACTTTGGAAAATGAAGCATGTTAGGAATGTGTGTGAGAGGCTCTTACCTGGAGAGAAGCTGGTGGGAGAAGCTGGCGTGTCTCCTGTCACTGGCATTGCATTTGGGAGCGTCCCCTGGCTGCGTTAGAAAAAATCACCATCATAAAACATGGTTGACAGGATCGGGCACAAGTAGGTTTACAGTTGTGAGTGCGCAAAACACAGTTTGTTTTCCTACTGTTATTTATTAATTTTTGCATCATTTCCCGTGCAAACAACTGTAAACCTACTTAACACCCCACCCTGTGTGTTAGGTACTTGAGCCCGAGAAGGATCCCTTCCTTCTGAGATGGCCTCAGCAGCAGATCAAAGACACAGTGGGCTGCACCGCCAGGGGGGTGTACCACATGGGGGTTGTCGGATGGACTTCTTTTTTCTCTGTCTGAGGACTCGGCAAAGATTTTAGGCCAGCTCTTCTCTTTCAACCCGGAGGCCCTGCATGAGGGCCTTGCTTCCTCTTTCTCTCATCTGTGGTGTTTGCCTGATACTGTTATGGATACGGACAGGCAGATGGTTGATGGGAAATCATGTTTCGACACCAAATGAGACAGATAAAAAGGATTTTAGAATGCCACGGAAGAACATCAGTTACTTTTAGTGTTTCCTTTTTTTTTTTTTTGCAAGTTAATGTTTTAATTATTTTTTTAAATTGTTTTTCAGTACAGTTTTCTGCCTTTTACTCCCGTCCCAGTCCACCCCCCAGTGCTCCCCACCTCCCTCCCCTTTCCATCCCCCTTAGTTTTTGTCCATGTGTCCTTTATACTTGTTCCTATAATCCCCTCCCTTTTTCCCTGACATTCCCTCCCCTCTCCCCTCTGGAGACTGTCATCCCCTTTTCTATTTCAATGTCTTCGACTATATTTTGCTTGCTTGTTTGTTTAGTTGCTAGTGTTCTCTTTTTAAAAAAGAAAGCCATGTTTTCTTTAAAATGAAATGTATTTCAGAGGTTTCTCCTCCATAGGCTGTTCATTCCCTTCTTCCTTCCACGGTCCCAGGCAGGAGAGAATGCAC
>PVKM010049676.1:0-10901 GCA_004027735.1 Carollia perspicillata
GATTATCCAGTTAATATCAATTTATAGCTATCCCAGGGGCCTTCAAACTCAACTAGATTTATAAACTCACAATTCTAATGCAACAAATAAACCTCACGAATCTTGCGGCCTGCGCATAGTTGTGACATGGGTGACGCACAGGCTTTGAGGTTTTCTAGCTGAAAAAAGTAATATCAAAACACATGCCTGAAGTCTGCACATAAAAACACGACTGCCCCTTAAACAAACTTAAAGGAACATACAAATAGAACACCCTGGACTATTTAAAGTAGTTCTGAATATAAACTCACATTTCGTTTTAAATAGTGTAAAAATCAGGACAAAAAAGCTTATCTCTCTGAGAAATATTAACCTCTTTCCCCTATTTAGGGTATAAAAAGATACCACTTCAACTGCACCAAACAGCTTCCTGATAACAAGGGGTTTTTGCCCAAAGTTGTCAAGGCCAGAGGTGTTGAAACCTCTTACCCCCTACAGAGCAATACAAAACATCCCCTTGGCAGACGACTGGTTTCCCATGGCCGTAGACTTCCTTCCCTTCTGCTGGAGGGGGTGCTTCCTTCCTCAGCACAACAGGAGGTAGCTGTTCCAGGAAAGCCTCTGCGGGACGTGCCTATGAATTTTTCAACTTGATGATGAAATGTTTCGAGCTTAGTTCACAAAATCCACCTGCTTTCAATCTTTGTTCAAGTCAGACTTTCAGACTGAATTTCCCATCTCAGGATACATTAGGGTGCTGGTGACTCTCCTTGGGAAATGACTTCAGAGAACCAGTTTCACAGGATCAGAGCGATGCCAACAATATGAGCGGGATGAGCAAATATAATAATGGAGAACTTATACTGGCCTAATATCTTTAAATATCTGTGAGTTACTCTGAAGTACCTTTGCTTTCCAGAGGTGTTTGTAGCTTTTCCAGTTGAACTGGCTCTGGACTCCTGACTTCAATAGATTTCTAGTCTCCTGTTCGATTCTGTAGGCAGATCTCACTAGCATATTTTAAAAGTAAGCCCGTGATCTATGCCATCTCAAAAAAGCCTGCATTCAGCTGAAATGTGACCCGGTGTTTCCGTCAAAATTTGTCTGCTTATCTGCTCACAGACGGCCAAGGTCAAAGGATTAAACTCCACAAAACGCAAAGGTAAAGTATACCAAAAAGACAGAGTTTAGATACTAATTATCCTGAAGTTATAGTGTTGAGCAGTCCAACGACCAGCCGTTGGAGCATTAAAGGACCATGGACAGCTATACGGTGACAGTCTCCCAATCAGCTAAGGGGAGTCATAGAGGAACAAGATTGCAGGTTACTGAGCAGAATGTCTGTTTTGTGGTCCGTCCCTCCCACCAGGCTTCCAGCCACAGGCCTGCTTATCTAACCAGATGGGGAGGACTGCTCTGTAGGAGGAAAGGCAGGTTCCACCCCGCACCCACCCCTGGCCCCTGTGGCTGCAGAGAGCACATGCCTGGCCCCTGGAGATTGTTCAGGCCCTGGCATCACAGTAATTGGCTGGACAAAGGCTGGACTGCAAAAAGCTCACCGTCAAGGTTGCTTTTTAAGTTACCACATGTCACAGCGCTCTCTTTTAACCTACAAAACTGTGTCCCATTGTGTGAACCAAAAAATGCATGTCTGATTCTTTTCCATGATGCTACAAAAAAGCAAACCATCCAAGTCCCCCATCCCCAAGGCTGTGCCTGAACTCCTGACAAAGCACATGTAACATAGATCACAATGCTCCAAGTGGCTCCGAGCCACATGCTCCTAAAAACACAACCGAGTCAAGGAACGAAAAAAATTTAGCATACTAAAATATGCAAAAACTTGCGCTAGAAGGAAGTACAGGAAATTTGTGAAAAGATGTACAAAGAATCCAATATTAAAACTCCAAAACTGAAATGAGCAGAAGTGTGTCTGCTTCGCCGTGAGCTGACATCTTGTAGGTGGGCTCAAGGGGAAGCCCTGGTCACGGCAGATGGAAGGGCAGAGTGGATGGGCGTGTGGTCAGGTGGAAGCCCACGGCCCATCTCCCCAAAATCAGTGAGCCCTGTCCCTAGGGCCAAGGCTCATGGTTCCTGCCTCACTACCTGGGTACTGCAGGAAGACTGCCAGGTCTGCGGCCCTGCTGCCCGGGGACAGAGATGCCTTGGTGTCCCCAGAGCTCGTTGGGCTCCCAGAATCCTGCATCCACTCCCTGGAGAGGGATTCTATTCTTCCTAGTTAGGTCTTGGCCCCAGTTAGCCACCTTGATTCCTGGACTTGGCAGTCCTGAGGGGAAACTTTTTTTCATGTGCCACCCAACCGAGGAGGGTTTGTGCCCTGATGTCCAGCAGGGCCAAACTCTGAACACTGAGTTTTGTGGTGGAAAAATAAAGCAGTTTATTGGCAGGGCAACATGCCAGGAGGACAGGAAGCTGGCACTCAAACTCCGGACTCTCAGATGGTTTTTAATCAAGAGTTTTTAAAGGCAGACATTGGGGATTAGGTGTTAGGGGTTGAAGGTGAAACTGATTAGTTAGTTCTTGTGCAAGCCTCCATGGTTTTCCTTTGATTAGTTCAGCTCCTGGCATTATCTTGTCTGTGCCTTCCTCACAGTGGTCGCTGATCCAACTGGTTGAAGAACCAAGACTCAGCTAAGTAGCTCATGACTGTGTGTTAGTGACATTATCTTTAAAGCAAGAGGCAGAGACTAAATGTCTTGTAACTGTTGTTATTGTTTAAACTACCATTGTTTTGTGCTTAAATAGCAATAAGGGGGAACCCCCCAAAACCAGAATTATCTTCTAGAGGGCAGGCCCCTTGTAGTACAGGCTTTCCGGCCAGGTGAGTGTTCTAGGAGCCCATCTGTATCAGTGGACCAGCTGGTGTTGTTGTGAGAGGCATTTGACTTCAGTGAATTTTTTTGGAAAACTCTTTCAAAACGTTTTCCCATTTCATGATGGGTGATGTACAAACACACCTGCCTACACCACGCTGAGTGATCAGCAGTTTTTGATCAAAAACTGCATGACCCCCTCATGCCTCACCCTATTCACACGATCTTGCCCCAAGCGACTTTTTTTTGTTTCTCCAGATGAAAAATGTCCTCCAAGGGAAAGTCTTACCGATGTGGAAGAGGTGAAACAAAAAATGGCAGAAGCACTAAAAGGCATCAAAATCAGTGAGTTCAAAAACTGTTTTGAGGAGTGGAAAAAAATGTCTTGATAGGTATATTGCATCAAATGAAGAATACTTTGAAGGCAACTGAAGTTTAAACATGTCAGAATAAATACACAATTGTTTATAAATGAATTCCAGGTTTTGGGGGGCTTCCCCGGTGCATTTGTCTATTCTGTCAAGCAAAGTGTATTTTTAAACATTTCCCCTGGAACTCACTTTGCAGGCAGTCAGGCCTTCAGATTATGACTAACATATTTTCTTAATCTTGGACTCTAAACCATGTGACAACCAAAGCCATTGAAAACTGATACCTCTGTCTCTGGCCTCCATGATTCCATACCTAAACATGTTCAGTGTTAACGGTTGCTGTCACACAGATGGCCACATTCCCAGCCACGGGTTCAGAAACGCATGAGGTAAGGACACATTTCATGCACCATCCCCAGACCACTTGCCCATAGGGAGAAACTGGAATCTCTCTGGTAGCAGCCAGGGGCGTTAAATGAGCTGAGAACTTGTTTTTGATCACTACAGCTGGGCAAGATGCTTCAGCTTTTGTGTTTTAAGCAGAATGACCCTCCTTTATTCAAGTTGAGGTAAATATTTCTGCAAACAACAGTAATTCACCTTAGTGTGGGAATTTTGCTTTTGGGGTGACGTATGAGTGCTCTCATTCCATTCAGAAAATACACTCTTAAATATTTTCTTACTCTGGTCAGTATTGCCACTTTCTTAAAAATGAACTTTTCAAATAACAAATAAAGCCTATTTTAATTTCTTTACAAAATGTTTGCTTTCAGTCTATAATGAAAAGTTGGCACTTTGCTATAATCATGTACAGAAAAAGTGGGCTGTTCAAAATATTTTATGTAATTCTGAACCTGAAAAAAGCTGTTTTCCAAGATTTGGGGGAGAACAAAGCTAGATTTCCTTTCTTAACAGCCACGTTTGCCATTTATTTTATTATAAAATAAGAACTTTTAGAATTAATGGCTTGAATTCCAAAACATACTTTTGAAAGTCAAAAGTTTGTATGAGAATAGGGAAGTCGCTGTACATCAGTGCACCCGCTGGCCTCGTGCACCTCCTGGAAACCCACGTCTCACCGATTTTACTCTAGATTTCATGGGCTACCATTCTAAAGGATACCAGACAAGAGGATTTTATTTTGATTATTATATTGGGATCCTAATCTTAGATAATTGAAATGCATTATTACCATAGATACCAGCTTTTCAATCTGAGTTATAGGCTATCTACATTATCAGCACTTTTCAATTAAAATGTATTCATAAGTACATAAGAAAAATACTCAATGTATGGAAGTGTTGTTATTATATAATAAAGCACTATTAAAAAAGAAGTGGTATACCAGACATATGAAAAGACTTGACTACTTTTGTATTTAGGAACCAAAAAATGAAGTAATTTTAATAATTGCTGATTTTAATTGTTATAGTTTTTATAAGAATATGTGAATTCACCCTGGCTGGTGTGACTCCGTGCATTGAGCACCGGACTGCAAAGCAAGTGGTCGCTGGTTCGATTCCCAGTCAGGGCACATGCCTGGGTTGTGCACCAGGTCCCCAGTAGGGGGCACACAAGGAGCAACCACACATTGATGTTTCTCTCCCTCTTCCTCCTTCCTTTCCCCTCTTTAAAAATAAATAAAGTCTTTAAAAAAAGCATATGTGAATTAAAAATTCATTATGTCATCTATGTGACCATTTTTTAATCTATTTTACTCCAAGTATAAATAATAACTCACACTAAGTTACTATTTAAAATTTTTTCCATGAGTAATTACTTTGATACTACTACAATCAAAAGGGATGTCTGTAAACCAGAGTTCAAACTAATTATTTCTATAGCTTAAGATGCTCATTTGGAGGTACAAAAATATGTGGCAGTTTTTGTAGCTTGACATTAATTCAGATGGATGCTACACTTCAGATGCACCAATTTATTATTTCTTAGATGTGTCCAAAAAAAATACTAAATGGAGCCACTTTAAAATGGAGCCAAAGCTGCCATGCCAGAGAAGCTGCCTTGCATGTATTATACCTCAAACCTGTGAAATACTAAAAACAGGGCAAAATAAACCTTTGGACTCCACCCAAAGCAACACTGTGCCCCAAAGAGCAGTTTGCAAAGATTAACAAGAAAGCAGTTATTAGGACTACAAGACCGAAAATTTAAAACACTTTAAAATTAGCATCCCTATGTTCCATTTCTGCACCATTTCCGATGCACCATCCCTATGCACCATTTCCTGTTCCCCTTCTCATAAGTACCCTTGCCTTTGTCTCCTGACCGGAACACCGGAACACCGTTGGGGCTTCTGCCTGAATCAGTGCATCCCAAACAGCTGCTCTTCGATCTCAAAGAAATGCTTATTGTCATTCACTTCGAAAGGCCTTTGTATTTTTAGGTTAACAGATGAAAGAAGGCAACAGGTCAATTCCCTTCCGCAGTACAGGAATAATTGTACATTGGTGTTGTAGTGCTTATTCAAATGAACATTACTAAGAGTAATGTAAACAGTTCTACCTTCACCCAAAGGAGCTATAGTTCAAGAGGCCAATTTTTATGAAAGTTCAACTCCTTTCCCTGGCCAGTGTGGCTCAGTTGGTTGGAGCATCCTCCCGAAGACTGAAAGGTTGAGGGCTCGATGGATGATCAGGGCACACACCTAGGTTTCGGGACCATTCCTCCGCATAAGAGAGACAACAGATTTGTTTCTCTCTCACGTCCATGTTTCCCTCCTTCTCTCTCTCCCTCCCTCCCTTCTGCTCTCTAAGCATGCCCTCAGGTAAGGATAAAAAGATAAAATAAATTAAAATTAAATTAAAAAGTTGACCTGCTTTTTTAGGTATAACTCTCAGCATATAGTGCTTAAAAAACACTGCTTCTCTAGAGCAGGGATTGGCAAACTTTCTGTAAAGGTCCAGTTAGTAAGTATTTCAGGCCTTGCCCTATGATCTCTGTTGCATCTACTCAACTCTGCTCTTGTAGCAGAAAAGCCACCATAAATACATGTAAATGAAGGTCTGTGGCTATGTTCCAATAACACCTTATTTATGGACACTGAAATTTGAATCTCATAGAATTCTCATGGCTCAAAAAATAGTATTCTGTTGAATTTTTCCAAATGTTTAAAAATGTGAAAATCTTTTTTTAGCTGTCAGGCCCTACAAGAACAGGCTTCAGGCTGAATCTGACCCACCCTTATTCCATAGCGAAACCATCCCCGCTCCTAAAGATCACCATTACAAAACAAATGCATTGTACTAGTCATTGCAAGAAAATGTAAAAACTAAAGAAAGACAGATTAATTACCAAGGGATGACCAAGGTGTAAAGGAATGCTCATTCGTGGCCACCGGATCTGGACATCCACAGCCATCGGCAGCGAATGAAGTGGACCACATCCGAGTCCAGTCCTGCCGTGTGTGGAGCACCCATCTGGGTAAGAGCATTTGCTCGCTGGGTGTGTTTCATCATACATCATGTCACCACTACCCGCTGTGGCTCCGAGTGGGGCAGAGGCCAACTTTTCATCCTCCACCCACTGCACTTGGGGCCCGCTTCGCTGACTGCTAATGGCCTGGAAGAACCCAGGCTCTGTGCTCTGCCTGCACAAAGGTGGTTGGGGACGAGCGCCCAGCTCCCGCGGCTCGCAGCCAAGGCCCACCGGATTACGACTCTGGCGTTTTGATTCGCTTATTCTGGCGGGGGACAGGCCCTGCCACGAAACATATGAAAGGATATTTTTTGCCCAGTCTGGGAAATTTGGGCCTTTACGACAGGCAGGAGGGATCGAAGTAAGGAAATTCAGAATTACCACTGCTTAACCACTGTTAAACTGCACACGTCATCGGCCGAGGAAGCTCCCCTACCCGCCACGACCTCCCAAACCCCCAGGAGCTGAATTATAAAGTGCAGCATAAAGGGTGTGCAAGCGGCTTTTACTTTTTTTAAGCACATTTGTACAAAGGCACAAGTAAAGAAGGTCAAGGCCGGACAAACGCCTCCCAGAGTCCCGTTAAGAGCAAAGGACAGCGGGCCAAGGCCCCACCCCGTTTTCTCTGAGAAAGAGCCTCGAGGGATGGCTCCCGTGCACACCCACAGTCCAGCACCTTCCTTTGGGGAGATGTGGCAGGATGCTTCGTCTTTTCCCTGAGACCTGATTGGTCTCGAGCAAGCTGCAGACTGAAACACGATGTCTACGGTTAAAAATACTTCCCAAGGTCTTAGAGCCTCGCTCAGGGGTCAGGAGCCTTTTTCTTGGAGAAATCTACTGGACAGAGTCTTGAGGATTTCTTTCTATTCTGACGCTGGGGAAGAAGTCAAGAGGCCGGCTAGGAAGGCCTGAGCGACGAGAACACGGGCCAGAGGTTGGGTGCTTTGCTGGGGCTCACCATTCTTGCTCGCAGAATCTGCCTGGGTGCGACTTTACTATTGAATGGCTCTCTCCCTTCCTTTCACGATCCCTTCACTCAAGGTGGAAGACGCTCAGCAAGGCGTCCGGGCAAGTCACCTGGCGCAGCTCCCTTCCCACAGGCCCTGGAAGCGCGCTCGGACCGCTCAGAGAGTGTCAGCGGGGAGCGCGTAGCGTAGCGTGTAGTTGGCCCCCGCGTTGTTGTCCCAGTACTCGCCTAGCGAGCAGCGGTAGCAGACTGCAAAGTGGACAGCTACATCCGGCGCGTTCATCTCCTCCCCCTCCTTGGGCTGCAGACCTGGGGGCAGGCACAGAGAGAAGTGGAAGCGCTCGGCGCGCGGCTCCTCCTCCACACTCCCGGGCCCAGGTTCTCCGGATGGCGCCTCCTGCAGCTGTAGCTCCACTGGCTCAGGCTGCAGTTCCGCAGGCACGTCCAGGAAAGAGCGCCATTCGGTGAAAGTGTAGCGCACGGCCACGGTCCTTGGCCCGGGGCAGCCCAGCACCCGCCCGGAGCCCGTTACTTCCGCGCCCCAAGGCGCCGAGCATTGCACGCGTTCCAGGCACACGCGCTGCCGCCGGAGGCGCTCGGCCGCGGCGTCGGGGCCGGGAAGCTGGAAGACCGGACGGAGCCTTGGAAGCGGCGCGGAAAGGGGCGCTGCAGCCGCGGCCAGCAGGCCAGGGAGCTGCTGCAGGTCCTCCGTGCTCATGGGGAAGCTGCGGAGACGGGAGAGCACGGCTGGCGGCACCTGAGGCTCCTCCGCCTCGCTGAAGTGCTTAACGCTGGCCAGGCTCAGCCCCAGCGCGTCCGCGAACTGCACCCGCTTCTTGCACTTGGCACAGCAGCCACCCGGGCTGTGCGGCGCGTCCTCGGCCCTCTCGCCGCCCTCCGCACCCAGTTCCAGGGCAAGCTGCTGTCGCTGCTGCAGGAACTTGGCTGCCTGCAAGATCGGGTCGGCGGGCAGCGAGAAGGAGCGCGCGCGGCGGCGAAGGCGGCATTCCAGCAGCTCCTCCTGCTCCCGCGGGGCAGCCTCCTCCTCTGGGGACCAGGGCTTGGCGTCGGAGCTCTGGGACGCCTCTGTGTCACCAATGTCCCTGCCACCTTCCATGGAGAGGATCCCCTCGGAGGGCACGTCCTGGGCTGGTGGGGGGTCTTTCAAGGGCGCGGGTGCCTGCGCATCCAAAGTTAGCAGATGCGCCCTCTGGGGCTCCATGAAGCCGTCTGGCCTCCGGACCTATCGGGGTTGCGAACCTCCGTCTCAAGACTTATGGAGTCTTAACACCTTGAGTAGTTGACCGGGTACAACGCGCACCCGGGGCTCCTTATAAGAACGCAGTTCCACGTGGGAGCCTCGGGGTTTTAGGAGCGGCTGCCTGGGCGGAGTGGGAGGAGGATGCGGGTCAGGGGCCGGGTCCCGGCAGGGCCACCTCTGGATTGAACCTGCTGGTGACCGGGGAGGACCTGGGGCGGGGCGGTGGAGGAACACCTGGAAGCGAGGCGGCGAGGCGGCGCGGGGCTAGGGAGCGCGGGCGGGGTTTCCAAACGCTCAGACAGAAAGTGCGAGGTGGCTTCGGGAAGTTGGGGAACCCTGTCACCTCCCTCCCACCCCAGCAGGGCCCGCGGCGGTCCTGCCTCCGGAGCTCCTGGAGGAACTCCCGCTCAGCTTTCGTTGACACAGGCGTGAGCAGTCTTTCTTCAGCCGGTAACGTCAGTCCGCTGACCCTGACCGGTTGGCCGCGGAGGGTCGCAGAGCGAGCTCCTCCCGGCTGTCGCAGCGGCCCAGGAAGTCCGCGGGGCGGAGGCGCAATTGAGGAGAAGCCGCTTTCGGGGAAGCTGGGAGGCGGCCCGAGAGCGCGGGTGTCTCCCTCTCGTCCTCTCCCTTCCTTCCTAAAACTTCAGGGCGCCCCGGCCGCCAATCGCGGTCGGAAGCCTGACTCTGCCGGGCGTGCTCGCTTCTCGGCGCTTCCGAAAGCCGCTCGGCGTGCGCTCGGGCCGAGTCTGGGGCGGGGACGGTGCGGGGACGCGCGGGCGAGCGGAAAGGGCCGCGAGCCCACAGCTGCCGGAGGCCATTCGCGCGGGGCCGGGGAGCACGTCCCCGCTCCTCCTCCGGTCCCGCCCGCCGCCCCGCGCAGCCTGCGCGCACCGCCCCACCGCCGCGGGATACCCGCGCCACGGGGCCCCGGCCGGGTCCTCCCTGGCGGGGAGCGGGGCTCTGACGCGTGCGGGGACTGCGGGTCGCCGCCGCGCTGCTCCGAGGCTGTGAGAGTCCCTCCGGGGCCATCCGAGGGAGCGCGGAACCCAGGGATGGGGGGACTTCAAAAGTGTTTTTGTTTTGTTTCGTTTTGTTCTGTTCTGTTTCGAGGCTAGTTTTCCTTCGGTCTAAGTCAATGGCTCTCCAAGTTTAGCGCGCAGGAACGTCGCCGGCGTGCTAGCGGAACGCTGCGGGGCCCGCCCTAGCGCCCGGAGTCGGTAGGTCTGCAGCGGCGCCCTCCCGAGTCTCTAACCACGGCAGGCCGGAGCGGGGCTCTGGAGACCAATTTGGGGAACTACTGAAACCCCTACGCGCACGGTGTGCCGTTACTTGTGTAAAACGTTGAAGAGACAGAAACACATCCACAATTTCACAAAAAATAAAAAGCAAATCCCGCCTACCCAGGTCAATTAACGGAGGCATAAAAACCTTATAAGCTGGCAGAATTTAAAGGGGCCACGGCTTCAGGGGCTTTAGACATTTGGGTGCGGGAGCAGGTAAAAGAGGTAGTGAGGGGAGAGGTAAGAATCATGTTAATGACTGATACTGATTGAGCGCCCAATGGTTAAGGGTGCTGAGCCGCCCCCCTGTTTTCATACCAATAAAAGTGGTGAGACTACTTTTATTCAGTATAGTATTGCGAGTCCTAGCCGCAGCAATCAGGCAAGTAAAAATAAAAGGTATCCACATTGGAAAGGAAGAAGTAAAACTGTCATTATTTGCAAATGACATCATACTATATACAGACAACCCTAATGGTCCCCCCCACACACACACACAAAACACTACTGGAACTGATAAATGAATTCATTAAAGTGGCAGGACACAAAATAAACATTCAGCCCTACCTGCTGTGGCTCAGTGGGTTGAGTGCCAGCCTGCAAAACAAAGGGTCGCTGTTTCCATTCCCAGTCAGGGCACGTGCCTGGGTTGCCGGTGGGGTCCCTGGTGGGGGGCACAGAAGAGGCAACCACACATTGATGTTTCTCTCCCTCTCTTTCTCCCTCCCCACCCCTCTCTAAAAACAAATAAATAAATATTCAGAAATCAGTTGT
>PVKM010049677.1:0-10893 GCA_004027735.1 Carollia perspicillata
GGGGCTGGGGGAGAACCTGACAAAGGGCACGACACATTCAAAGATGGGGAGCTACCCGAGAGCATGACATTCTCCGGGACCTTCAGACAGGGGTGTATGGCAAATGTTTAAAATTTGACTTTTAGACAAAAAAAAATCTTATTTCATAGCACTTGCTAATTCCTGTGGTGTAAATATTCCCACCATGGCCAAGTTCAAGCTGCCCATGTGATGTCAGCTTTTGACTATGTATCAAGCAGCTCTCACAAACTGGTGTGAGCCAGTTCCAGCAGGTTGTCCGCCATTGCCTCCCTGCAGGGGACATATGCAGAACACAGGAGAGGGGGCTGGAAAGGGGGCTGAGACGTGGCTGGCAAGGTTTTAAATGTCACTTTCAGAGTCTGAACTTCAGTATGAAGTGGCAGAAGCCTAGACCCTGATAGGGTGACTTTGGGGTGTGTGTGTGAATCAGCAGCTGTATGCTACCTGATGTCCACTGCGGCCTGGCTTCCCCTTGAGCAGGTCCCCCTGAAAAACCCTCAGGGGTGTGCTTGAGCACGATATTGGACCTGGAGAGGGGTGCACAGAATGGGAGGTGCATTATTTTCTAATTAAGAGGGAGAAAAGGAGTTCTAACTCACCCCCCAGCCAGCTGCACCTTGCGGCCATCCCTCATCTTAATGAGCCCATCCAAAGCTCATTTGCTAATGAGGAATTTAATGGTCACAGACTGACAAGCAAGACTGAGAGGGGAGATGGGAAGGTCGTTACGAAAATGAAGTGTGTAGCTAAATGCCACACTACTGCCATCCCACCTGCCCACCCAGAATGCTGGCCCAGAGTGGATGGGGGGGGGGGGGAGTAGGGACTGGCTTGACCTCCCCAATAAACAGGACTCTGGCCTGGGCCTGTGGGTCAGCACCATGGACAGGGGACAGGCTTGCTCTAGTTTTCCATGGTCTGGTCTGGCATGTCCTTTCTATGACTATTGCTACCTGCTAGAGTTTGCTTTTTTCCCCCAAGACTCCAATGGGATGTCACCTCCCCCAGGGAACCTTGTGTGCAGCCCCAGATGGGTTGGGGCTCATGCTCAGGACACTCACACCAGGGTGCTAAAATGCTCCATTTCCTTGGCTGTTTTCCCTACTAGTTTGTAAGCAACTTGAATGCTAGGTTTGTGTTATCTTCTCCATGTGCTGAGTGCTGACCGCATGCAAGTCATAGGGAAAGAATTTGCTGAGAAATGAATAAATGCATGAATGAATAAATGAACCAGTGAGCACATGGGTAGATAGAGGAATGAGGAAAAGGATGCATAAATAATAACATGTTTGATGAAAGAATGATGGATATACAATTGTGGCCAGGCTATTGAAAGGGTGAGTAAGGATTGGATACAAAAGAACTATCCATCCCTTAAGCTGAATACACAAGACAGGTAGGGAAGTTAGAACAGATTTTCAGAAATCCCCACATCTAGTCCTCCATTCATCTGTGATATAGGGCTACCCAAAATTAAAAAATGCACATGTCAACACTCTTTGCAGTTATCTGTGGCCTTGTGACTAACTTACAGTCAATGGGGTGTAAGGAGAAGAGGTGAAAAAAGAGGGAGCATACCCTTCTCCTTCTCTTCCTTCTTCCTGTTGGCTGAACTGTGGGTGTGATGGCTGGAACAGCAGCAGCTGCCTCAGACTTGGAAGCCAGCCAGTTAGGAGCAACATGATAGAAGACGAGTGAGTCCTTTGAGGACTGTGC
The DNA here is from genome assembly GCA_004027735.1 of Carollia perspicillata. Lineage (NCBI taxonomy): Eukaryota > Metazoa > Chordata > Mammalia > Chiroptera > Phyllostomidae > Carollia > Carollia perspicillata. The sequence continues at coordinate 1,738 of PVKM010049677.1, forward strand.
AGAACAGAGCTTCTAGACCAGCCCTGGGCTGCCAACATCTGGACTGCAATGAGAGAGATCAATTAACCTCTAACTTTTTTTCTTGTTATTTTGGTCCCACTGCTTAGAGGAACCTCATCCTAAGTAGTATATGCACCACCAAGAAAGGGAGACTCATACACAAGAACGAAGGGCACACCCATACCACACAAACCGTGAAAGTGAGCATTGAGCAGAGTTGCCTTAGGTTAACCCTGGGTGACATCTAACTAGGTCCTGAAGAAGGGAGGAGGCACTTGAAGAGGAGTATGGTGGGGTAATTTTTAGCAGGATGACTGGGCTCCCAAATTCTGGGCTCCTCTCCTCATCCAGCCTGAAGGAGCTGCTTGCATCTTGCCCTGTGCTCAGCGTTCTGGGAAGAAGGGAGGTAGCCGGTCAAGGCTGCTGGGTCAGGACAGCCAGGAATCCTTGTTGGGGTTTGAGACATAGAGAAGACCGGAGGCCAGGGAGCATGTGCCTGATCTGGAGGGCAGAGCACTGGACAGGGGGTCAGATTGTGTCCGATCTCTGGTTATTTCCTCTGTTTCCTCTCCCATGGGGGAGAGATCTCAGGCAGTTGCTGGATGCTGGGCTGTTTGGGAGCAGTTAGTCCATCACTCTGTGCTTAACGAGGCCTTGGATTGGAGGCTGGCCCCGGAAGGGTCACCTTCCCATGGCCTGGTTCTGTGAATTCGGGTGGCAGGGCTTGGAGAGTGAGCTCTGGTGGAGGATGCAGTAAAGAGAATTCTAAAATGACCTCCAACAACCCACACCTTTGCATAACTCCCTTTCCTTGAGTATCCTGGAACTTGCTGCTAAGCCACAGAACATGGCAAAGGTGAAGGCAAAGGTATTTTGCAGATGTAATCAAGGTCCCTAAACAGTTAATTTGGAGTTAATTACAAGAGTAATGATCTTGGTGGGCCTGACCTAATCAGGGGCATGTTTTAAAAAGATGGACTGGGAATCCAGACCCTCTCTTTCCTGCTGGCTTTGACGGACCAAGCTGCCAGGATTCCACAGCTGGAAGGACATGGATTCTGCCAAGAACCGCATGTGTTAGCACCCTGAGCCTCAGAGGGGACCTCAGTCCCAGCCCACACCTTGAGCGCAGCCTGGCGCGACCCTGAGCAGAGGCCCCATGTAAACAGGCTCCTGACCCATGGAAGCTATAAGATAATACATGCGTGCTGTTCTAAGCTACCAAATTGGAGGTGATTTGTTAAGCAGCATCAAAACTTCACGCAGAGGGTCGGATGTGCCGGGCACGAAGCCTGCTTTGGTCCAGCTTCATGGCAGGCCTCCCTCATGCTGGGAGACAGGGCCTGGATCACCGTGCGTAGCGACGTGACAGCGAGAGAGAAAATTAAAATCTGAGGAGTGATGAAAAAACTGTAATCTCGGCAAACAGTGGCACTTAGATGTCCCATTATCGATCCCCCCCAGCGGATATGCTCCGATCTCGTAATTACAGGAGGACTTGTTCAATTTGAGCTGAATTGCCTCTTCTCCCCTGGTGCCCCTCCTTGGTTTCTTTAAACTCCCAACAATGCGCAGTAGATTGTATGCCACAGTGGAGCCTAAATACACAGCGCTAATCATTTTAACAGAAATCCCCTCCCAGCAGCGGGAAGGCGCCTCTTTCTGAGTGGCAGCTTCCTCTTATCTCCCGGGAGCAGGGAGCAACTTCCGCCCTGGCTGGAGGCTGACCCCCGGTGAGTCCCCAGGTTCCCGGCGGTTGCTGGGAGACGCCGACCAGTGCAGGGGCCTCCTGAGCTACACTTGATCTCCTGCCTCCAGGCACAATTTAAGCCAGTCTCTGCCAGAATCCCCCTGGGAGCCCGCCCTAAGTCCTTCATTCACTGCTCTTGCTGAACACCGGGTCATGCTCCTCGTCAGCCAAGGCCCTGGTTTTCCGTGTGAGGGTGTGGGCAGGTCTGTCTCCTCCCCAGGAACATCGGGCAACCACTGGAGACATTCTGGGGTGTTGCATCTATTGGGTAGAGGCCAGGGATGCTACGAAACATGCTGCAGTGCATAGCATGGGTCCTACCCAAGGCAGGATCTGGACTGAAATGTCAGTCGTGTGGCGGCTGAGGGACCCCGAGGGACCTGAACCCTTCTCGAACTCCTTTCTTTTTGTAGAAAAGAAAGATCAGTAGCCAGAGATGAGAGCACACACGCCTGTTCTCCGCCTCTGTCTTCACTCCTTCCTGTCCATCCTGCAGAATCGGGTTCAGACGTGACCTCCTCCTGGATCCTTCTTCACGCCATGGGCTGTGTGATGTGTCCCCCCGGAGTCCTGCATGTATACGGTTTCCTTCATGTTTATTGTCCCCGATAAAATCTAGTAGTTCAGGCAAAACGTGATGACAAAGGTCCGGACCATGATTACCTTGGGAAGGGTGGTGACAGGAAAGGGTAAGAGGGGGCTCCTGGGGGCTGTTCTATTGCTTGGCCTGGGGCTGGTTCACAGTGCTTTCTCCTTTGTGAAAGTATCCAGGCTGTTCTTACAATCAGTGCATGTTGTGCATGTATTTTACAATTCACTGAAAAATACACTTAAAAACGATCTGGTCTGGCCCGCCCTTCCCTTGATTGCAATCTCATTCGGGGAGAGACGGTCTTATTCATCTCTCTGTCTTCTGAGTCTTTAATCTGGAGTTCTTTGACCCCTGAGGGCCACAGTCCCTTCTTCTGTAAGGGGGTAGTCATGAGATCTGCTGCACACCATTTTAAAATATTCTGTGTATTCAACAAGGCCTGCGAAGTGGTTCCTTTGCCCAGTGCCTACACATAGGGCTTGACCTGCTTGTTATTAGCTGCTTGGTTAAGGTTTGCTGGGTGACCCAGTGATCTAACTGGAAGCATTCACACACACATAAGTGCACCCCGGCGCTGGCTGCCCGGGGCCCTGGTTCCCAGGACACTGTCATCCTAGCTGGGTCCCAGTGTGGGCTGACCTGTGTCTCTCCCTCCTCCCTTCTCCCTGCTTCCTCAAAGAGACTGCCTCTACCAGAGCATCCTGACCTGGTCTCTCTGTCCAGAGCCCCGCCCACCTGCTGGCCAGGAGCACACTGAGGAGAGTTGGTCCCACTGCAGCCATTACTGCTGCAGTTCCCGGGGAGACATTTACCGCCCACTGGAAAACATGTTTCCCTTGCAAGCCCATCAAACCCGATGTTTAACCATAGGAATCAAATCGTGGTCCCAGGAGACCCTGCCATCCTTTCACCCAGGAACATGGGAGGCTCCGCCTTTACAGTTTGTGCTTCCAGTCACTCTTTTCTCCAGTTTTTAGCAGGGGAAGGCCACCCCCTGGCTGGCTGACTCCCTCCAGCCTTCAAACCTTCGGCTTCTAGGAAATTTGATCAGCTGTTGCACTGAGGCTTCCATTCACATCACCAGAGCTCTGGGGTGCTCCTGGGGTGCTCCCAGGTGGGGTGCTGGAGGCGCAGAGATGAAAACTCAGTTCTAGTAGACAGTCTGAGGCTCTAAAGCACGTGAGCCACTCAAGTCCCCCGTGCTCTCGGTGACTCTGGAGACTCGGTCGTGAGGTTTGGAATCTGGGTCAACACCCAAGCCAAAAGCAACCGTGTAGGTGAGACTTGAGGAAGGTCCTCTGCCTGGGAGGTAGGGCCTGGTGGGGCTGCTCAGGAGGGGCAACAGGCCCCTCACTCAGAGCCAGTGCTGGGAGCCTGGGCTGGGGGCAGGCTGAGCTGACCTGGGGCCTGAGGGAGAGCACCCACGGCTCTAGCCCTCCCCAGTGCTCTGCGCTCCAACTCCCCTGTCTTGTCTCTTCCTTTCCCTGGGGTCCTTTCCCTACATCCTCCCTGTGAGACGGGTAGAGGCTGAGGGTGGGGGAGGGCATTCCAGGACTTTCCACCATCATTTAACTTTCATTTTGTGACTCCAAAGGCATCACTCACTCCAATGCAGACCATAAACATTACAATTGATGTTTCAATTAGTTATAATTTACAGAGCGATTACATTTAATTTCTCTTTTATTATATTTTAATGGCTTCAAATTTCTTGTTGATGAGATTCAGCCCCATACTCTGAAGCCAGGGTGGGGGGGCAGAGGGGGTTGGGGTTTTAAGGGGGCAGGTGGGCCAGTTCTCTCTCCAGGCCCCCTTGCAGCCTTGGTCTCCCCCTGGCTGGCCTGCAGTGGCAGCCCCACAGGAGCCTTTGCTGCCTGGGGTGGGGAGGGGTGAGGACCAGAAACGCGGGACATAGGGGTGGTGAGGGGGAGTGAGGGGAGAAGGCTTGGGGCCCCTGCTCTGTGGGCATCTGTTGAAATTTTCCTGCTAATGGAGAGGGAGCATTTGCACATTTTTAACTAAGGATCTGGGGGAATGAGGCGGGGACCAGGAGAAGGGCGGGGTTTGGAGCCGGGCCGTGGTGGAATCAATGAGCTGTGTCCCTTCCCCACGCTGCAGGAAGCAGGGACCCCCTGGGGAGGGGGCTCAGCAGCCCGAGTTTAAAGCCTACAAGAGAGCAGCTGGGGAGAGCGGGAGAGCTCAGGCAGCGCGTGGTCATCACTTCGAGGTCACCACCTCGCACAATGTCAGACAGGTGCCACTGGTTTTCTTGGCCCTGGGCTCCAGGGCACCTGGGGAACTCTTCGTTTGGAGGAAGTTCTCTGAGCACACACACCACCTGTCTTCTTCCTGCTCTGGAGGTGTCATCGCTGCAGGGGTGGCCATGGGGGGCTTGGCCACAGAAGAGACTCACGGGTATGCTTTCCTGAAACTGTGTCCCTGAGGGACCGGCCCTACACTCATGCTCTAGCAATTACTGGGGTTAGTGGGGGCTAGGCTGTGGCTGGCCGTGCCTGGCCATGGGTCCATGGGGCTCAGTGACTGAAGGAAGCCCAGGGGTGCAGGGCCTTGCTGCCACTTGGTGACCTATACCAGGGTCACTGGCTTTGAAGAGGCTTCAACACATTTCCCCTGGGAGGCCCCCAAATCACCCAGAAAGCAGCTTGGACTTTGCCAAGCCCATGAGCAAGGAGAGAGACAGCTGCACAGGGCTCCCCTTCCTCTCAGCTTCCCAGGTAGCGGGCAGGAGCCAGCACATCCATGCCAGGACCTGAGGACCAGAGCAGATCATAGGTTCTGAGTGGGCTTGCGCTTGCTCCTGTCTTTTGGTTCCTAAACTCTGTTTAGGAGGGGTCAGAGTAGGTGGGTGGGCTCTGATACTGCTGGCAGGGGTGAGGGCAGAGGCTGGGCAGGGTAAGCCTTGTTTACAGTTGCTCCTGGGTGGGGCCAGGGGCTATTGCAGAGGGTAGAGGTGGTGGGCTGACCTGAACACACCTCCACCCCCATGCCCAGGGTAGGGGGGCTGCCCTGTTCCTGGCCCAGGTCTCCCCGCCGGGGCAAAGCCTGGCCAGCTGGAGGGAGGGAGACATTGCCAACTAGTGTGTGGAAGTTCTGGAACCTTAGCAAGGAAAGAAGGACGTTACGAGGAATGAAAATTTCAGGCTGGGGAAGAAAAGACCACAGGGCAGCTGCACTTTCTAATCCCCCAACAATGAAGTTAAACGAAGAGGGGAAGACCTAGCAGGGGTTTTACGTCCTCCCGACCTTGCCATAATTTTAGGCCCCCGAAATGACAGCTGCACCTCCAGGGCTTCACACAGTCGCCGGAAGCTTCCTGAAGCGGACAGCATTTTCAGCAGTGACCACCCAACACTCCCATCTCTCTGAAATAATCAAATTTCTAAAACAGAAATAGAATTGCTTATCAATGTTACTGATGAATCCCTCCTTTTATTCAGAAGTCCTTTAAACAGTCTGAAGGTGGGCACTGATGAGCCACTCACCTGGGGTGGTGGTGATGGTGGGCATGACCTTAGTAAGCTTTTAGGACCCTCCCATCTTGGGCATGTCACACACGTGTGCATGTCCGGGGCCTGGGGCTCCAGCAGCAGAATCGTAGTCTGTGGGTGCGGCTTTGGGAAGGGACCTGGGTTCTTCAGCAGGTGCTTCCGGCCCCAGACCACCCACTACCCAGCGGATGGCATCATTCTTGGTCTTGCTTCTTGCATTAGTTACCCCCTGGGGCCGCCATAACAAATGACCACAAACTGGGTGGCTTAACACAACAGAAACAAATTCTCTCCCACTTCCGAGGTCAGAGGCTCCATTCTCCCCTCCCAGCCCCAGAGGCTTGAGGGAGGAATTCTTTCTGCGCCCTTCCAACTTCTGGAGGCTCCTGGCACCCCTTGGCTAGTGGCTGCATCACGCCAGTCTCTGCCTCCGTCTTCACGTGATCTCCTTCCCTCTGTGTCTGTGTGTGTTCTTTTCCATCTCTTAGGGGGACGAGCTCATTGGATTTAGGGCCCAGCCAGATCCAGTAGAATCTTATCTCAATTCTCACCTCAACTGCATTTGCAAATAAGATCACACTCTGAGGTTCTGAGTGGACGCCATGTTTTGGGGGTCGCTGTCTAACTCACGGCACATCCATAGCATCTCTTTCTGGTAATGTACCCTCCTTCATTTGGGCAACTCTGCTGGGCCCCGCGACCCCCATTGCGCATAATTCTGGTGGTGCTCTTCCCCATATGCCTGGCCACAGGGGCCGACGTGTGACCCCTGGGCAACTGTGCCCATCTCCCAGGCTGTGGGAAAGGATCCGGGTGGGGTGAAAGGGAACTGAGCAGGCCCCACCATAGCCATTCCTGGGATCCCTCAGTATGTGTTCAGTGGGGGGGGGAGAGGACCCTCTGGGACCCTGAGCTGCAATCGTGCATACTGCAGGGGCCTGGGGCCGTCTCCTCCCTCCTGATGTCAGGAGGAAGCCAAGATGCAAAGGGAAGGGACAAAGCCAGTGACCAAAATAAGCAGATCCTGGAGATGGGGATGTGATGGTTGGGTTAAGAAAGACAGAATGAGACGAATGCAGTGGCGGGGTGGGAGTGCGGGGGGGACGGACAGACACTGTCACCTGGAATCCAGGCCTGCCCATACTCAACCGCAACTTTTCTTTCTCTACGGGTGTGGGGACCACTAACCCCCCTTCGTTTCTGTCACTTGTCACACAGCCCTGACTAAGGAACAGCACATGAAATCGCGGGTAGCCACCAGTGGCGGCAGGGAGGCAGGGTGAGAGACCTTCTGGGACATCATTAGAAGGGATTCCCTCATCAGGTAGGTAGCTGGACTAAATGAGTGGTTTAGACAAGCACATATTAGGCACCTCCTGTGTGCTTGGTTCTGGGGATGAGGAATTGAAAGACACAGTGAGCTTCTTTGCATCTATATAAAGTAGGTCAATTAGAAGGTAGAAGTGAGGAGTGACAGGCTCCGCCGTCGTCAGGTGGCAGGGAAGCGGGGGGCCTCCTGCAGCTTGGGAGGCGGCTCCCTGTGCTTGGTGCACAGCAGGTGTTTGGGAAGTATGTGTTGAATAAATGAGTTTAGATTATTTTATGGTTCATCTGCTTATGTCTGCCAGCGATTCATGCTGTGTACATTCTCTTTCCTTTGCACACCTGGCCCCAGCTGACATGCGTGCGCACACACACACACCACACACACTATCAGCTGCCTGTACAGCGCTGGGCACCTGGGAGTGCTGAATAAGCACCTGTGGTCCACATGCCAGAGTGGCTGGCAGATATGTGATTGGTGGAGAGTTGCCTCCATCTATCTTGCTGTCTATGGCCCTCCCCATGGCGGCAGTGGGGGTGGGGCCCCTGCGTGGCTGCTGGAAGCTGGGCTTGTACTCAGTTCCTCTGACTCTCTTTGTGCATCATCCCTGATGTGTTTCATCCGAGATCTCTCTCCCCTCCCCACCGGGATGTTTCCTGGCCGTCCTCAGCAAGAGTCAGTACCCATGGCCGTTTCAACAGTGATGCCTGACTCCCAGGCTGTCTACAGACTCGGGGGGCTACTTCAGGGGCATAGGGAAGGAAGTTTCAGAGGGAGCCATGAGATGGGGGCAGGGTCTCCCCGTTTCTAGATACTTCTATAGTCCCTCTTCTCAGAGGGTGAGTCTGTGCTGCAGGTACCTCCTGGAACCACTAGGTGTCGGTGTTTCTTAATGGATGGGAAGTGGGGTTTGGAGAAGGGATGAGCAAGAGGGAAGTTCTGGACCAACTCAAAGGGACCAACGTTCCTAGGTTGTGCCCATTTTAGAGATGGGAACAGTGAGATGAGAGAACATAGCAAAGGCGAGGATAACGATTCCCTTGCATAGCATGCAGCGAATCAGTCGAGGGAGCCTGGGCTTCTGACCCCCAGTTCCCCAGCACAGCCTCTTCCTACAGGACCTGCCTCTCCTGTGGTGTCTGGGGAAAACCTTCAGACACAGCAGTGGGAAGGAGCCTGAGGGGTGGGGGAGGTCCTGGTAAATCCAGCTGGGGTGAGAGGGAAGCTGTGAGAGGCCCACAGCGGGAAGGGCTCCGTTCATCCTTCTGGCAGTCCCTCTCCCTCGCCTGCTGCCTGGCCGCCCCTGTGTCTCAGTCTGCTGTCTAGAGGGCAGCAGGAGAGAGAGAGAGAGGAAGAGAGCCAGCCAGGCCGGGGGCCCCACTTTCCAAAGGAGAGGCTGCCCGACACTCACCTGACTGACATTCAGTCTACGTGCCATCCCTCTTTGGTGGTCGCCCTTCCGTTCCCTTGCTCCTATGTCCTTCACACTCGGCACAGTGCCAGGTGCCCAGGAGGCCAGGTGGAGGTTGTGGAGGCTGAGCTATAGAGAAGGGGCAGAGGGTGGTCAAGAACAGGAGATGGAGCCCCAGGGCAGGGGGCAGACCTAGGGCTACCAGGACTGGAGGCAGGATTGGCCCCCGAGTCCCCGGTACAGCGAAGACTCAGCACCACTTAGGGCAGTGATGGTTAACAGCCTCTGCTCCCCTGCAGTGGGGGGCGGGTGAGGGGGGCTGGGGCACCGTGGGACAGACTGAGATGGGTGCTCCGTGATTCAGCCAGGGACGAGAACAGTTACCTGCTGCCTCCAACAGGTTCCTAGGAGCCTGATGCTCCATCACTAGAGACTGGTTTATTTGGGCGGAGCCAGGACTCACACTCAGAGTCTTACCTAGTTTATTGCAAGTCATGGGCCGTTTAGTAAATATTTGTCAACTAAGTCCCTGTGGAAATGAAGGAGGGGCGAGCCATTTCGTGTGCCCAC